>JAHREE010000487.1:1151555-1169025 GCA_033628505.1 Tringa tobata
GCAAGTTTATCCTGCACATTTGTGTGACGGATGCTAAGACTTTACAATTGAATAGTACTCTGAGAAAGAGTAGATGTAGTAAGATGTGTAGTTGTAGAAAAAAATAGCAAGTAAGGTTTCAATAAAGTTAAAAGTATTCCTGTTACCTGCACTAATGGGAAAGTTAATCTTGGCTTGACTCTCTTTTTTTCCTGATTTATGTATTCATTAGTTGCAATCAGGATTTTGTAAACCAAATGCTGATCTTCAGCAATGAATCCCATGTGTAAAGGTGGACACGGTTTGGTTTTACAATTAAATCATCCTTAAAATTTAGATGCTGATGTAGAAAATGGAATTGCCTCTGGTTTTCACTCCTGGGATTCTGGTTCCACATTAATTGAAAGCAAAATTGTCACTAAAGTGGTATATAGTTATGGTAAGTGATGTCATTCAGCAGCTCCCATCAGGACTGGTGTTTCACAATACCGCATTTTGTATTAACATATGGAACACCACGTATCCTGGTTTGAAGCACTGCCATTCTATTTAGAGGGATAATGGACCAATACATAGGGCAGACAGCAAGGAATTGCACGGAAAGGGAATGGAAACCGTGTGGGCACAAGCAGTGAAGAGTTGAAGGAGGGATTGTTTGTCCAAGTCAGATACTTTAACACGTTTGTCTATAAAGCATGCAGTTTACGTTGGAAATAACTAAACCTCTGTCGCTTTGACTCCTCAGCTCTGCTGCCCGTGTTTGCCTGATGGCTTGGGGGTACCTAGCTCTCATAAGCCTTGAGAAAGGAGGTGACGCCTTCACTGTTAACTCAGTAAGCTTGCTCCTCTCTAACATGGACTGTGGAAGGTGTGGTTATGCACGGTGGGATAGTGTAGGTGAGTTGGGACAGGGTCTCTGTTTTGTCACTTCTGCTAGGAGAATGGCAGTTCATTCAAGATTCTAACTCAAGGTTGGCGGCTCCAGTAACCCTTTCATGTCCTTCCTTTTGCTCGTGTCTAAGCCATATTCATCAGCTGGATGTGGTAAAAACCTGAAAGCATAAAGATGAGTTTTTATTTCAGCATATACACGACTTAGTGACTTGATTTTGAAGCAGTCGTATAAACACTCATTTCCACTAATGATCTGGGCATATACTTGGCTTACTTGCTTTTAAATCTTCTGTTGTACAGATCACTGCCACAGTACCTTTGTTCAGTTTCAAGATTTTGTGCTGTATTGTAATACAAATCAATTATACTTAACATTCTCTCAGTATTCTCAAATCATGAACTTAGTTTTATATTTGGAGAATAAGAATGGGAGTGTCTCCGTGTGTGTATTTGTATCTTGGAAATGGCTTATGCAGCTTGTTGATCAGTGTTAATTTTGTCTGTGATTAAAATCATATTTCAGTTTGGAGAGACTAATATGAGCTAATTTTTTTAATGCTACTTAAAAATATTTTAGTTTCAAGTCATGTCTAATACTTTAAAATTCAATGTTTTTTACAATATTTTAGTTTTTGCACTTTTTGGCAATATTATCATATTCTAAATGAAAGCGAAGATCGTAAGTAAAAAAAATATATATGAAAAGAAAAAGGGATATTTGGGTTTTTTTGTTTTGTTTTTATACTCCCTCTGCTGGCTGTTTCAATTACAAGTACCTGTACTCAAACTTTGTTACTAAATCTGTTCTTCCTTTACTGTTTTATCAAATGAGCAGTAACGTGTATTGATTTCAATCTGTGTTTAGAATACAAAAAAAGTCTATAATTGTCACATGAAGAAACACTATTTGCAGGAATGGAAAATGTGATGCCTGTCTTATGGAGCAATGTTTTCATTTTTGTTATACCTTGTATTGATTTGAACTCTGAAAACAATTGAATCTTTTGGTGCATGTGTCTCACTTTCACCTGTAAATATCACAGAAATAACAATTCATATTTTGTTCCAAAAGACTTAGTTATATATTCAGTTTATTGTAATAAATTTACTGCCCAGGTTTGAAGAACAGATGTGGCAAAATATAAATAATTATGCTAGGTTTTGTTATGCTAAAAAAAATATTTTCATCATTCATGAATTTGACTTACATCTTTATAATTAGCTACAAGGCTGCACTCAAAATATTCTGCAGATGTAATGGATAATTTCTTAAATACTGGTTTTAGTACACTAGCATACAGTGGGGTTCATCCAAAATATTTATAGTACTCAAAAATTATAATTCTTAGGAACTTCAGAGATTACATACAAGGGTTGCTGCATATAGTATTGAAATGAAGCCATTGCATTCCCCATGGGTGTGTTAGGGTTAAAATTGTTCAGTATGTTTTATTGATATTTCTGCTAAAGATCCAGGCTTTGCTATGTAATGTGTCCTCGCTTGTGCTGGTATTTGACTCCTCACTGTCAGAGTTTGGAGAGTGCCACCTACTGATTGACAGCTCCTTGCAGTACTTCGGTCCTTTGCCATCTGAAGGTTCTCACAGATCAGCCTTGCTTATCTTGTGGGATGTGACTTGATCTGCTTGAACGTGGCAACTGTGTCCAATCAAGCTTCAGCTTTGACGGCTTCTATTAAAAGATGCTGTTTTTTCTTTGTAATTTGCTTCAAGGTGAGGAAACAGGATTTTCTTCCCGGGAAGTGGGTTTCCCCCCCCACTGCCCCCTGTACCCTTTTTAAAAGTTTGTGGGAAGGCAGTGTATTTCTGTGGTTTGGGTTTCATCATCACTCTTGTCAAGCTGTCATAATTAGTGTGGGAGGAACCAGCCTGATGTTTATAGAAGACTTTGGCTTCTGCTATGCCAGACAACGTACTAATGTGTTGCACACTCGAATGAGACAGTTCAAAAGGCAGGTAACAGACTTTCAATCATGACTTTATTAAATGAACATTCCAAGATACTCATGATGTGTTTATTTTTGCAGGGGAGAAGGACAGTCTGGTTAACAAGTAACAAACTTTTATGGTAAATTGATGATTTCATTTTGACTGTTAATGCACACCAAGAATGCTTTATTTCGAGTTAGAAGTATGCTAACTATGTTCTTGGGGGAAAAAAAGAACTTGGCAAGAGTATGAGTTAGTTCAAAAAAGTGTATCGTTTGCATATTTACAAGGAACTCCTTTATTTAGAGTTATTTTTATATATCTTCCCAGTGATTTATCGCCACAGGAAACTTTCTTAATTCTGAGTTTCTAAGCACCTTATCATAGGTGGTGTTAAGAACTAAAAATACTGTGTTTCATATTAAAATTTCATATTAATTTGAAAAATACATTGATAGCAAGTTTTTTTTCTGGGTAAGTGAGATTTTTAACAATAAAATGTTACATCATTAAGAGATGCCAAATCTTGTGGCTGAATAGGACTAGAATTGGGGTCTCTGTATAATTTGAAGTCTTTCCAAAGTAGTTCTGGCTCAAGAATACTGAAAGAGAAGGCCTTTAGATGTTACTCAGTGCCTTTAGAGAGCTCATGCTTGTTTCGGGGCTTTCTAATTAAAATTATAATAAAAAACGTCAACATAGAAGCAGCAGTAGTAATCTCACCTTCTTTGTTGTTGGGACCCAAAGAAGAGATTGTCAGGGTCTGAGACCAGTTAATCCACTTTCCGTCTGGAAACTGTGAAGATTTAATGCTTTCATTAGCACTTATTGATCTGATTCCTTGTTTCTGCATTATCAACCAACTCCTGTGCAGCTGCGCTGTACTTCTCTTCACAAAGTTTATTCAGCTGTTAATAATTCCAGCATTGTTCCTTCCTCTTATCTTTCCACTTGCAGCAAAAAGAAATCCCCTGATGTCAAGCCACAAATAGTTCCTAAAGGAAAGAAAACTTCTGCATCCGAAGTTCTAACAACTTTGTACAGAAACCTCGCATCTCTAATCCTTCTGATCCATACATACCCAAAATAGCAGATATTTCTAAGTGCTGACAAGCATTGCCATATTCACCTTAAGAATACTGTTTACTTTGCTTCATCTTAGGGGAGATTTCCTATTTGGCAGGGAAGATGCCACTTTCTTTGCCCTAGATTTTTTAGTAGCATCTCTGCAACGTTGAGGTGTTGTGGTGGTTCAGAGAATATGATGCTTAGCCTGAATTATGGTGGCTAAAAGAAGTTTTAAAAAAAGTTTTTAAAAAATTATTTGCCTTAGTATTTCACTAATGATTTTTTTCCTTAACACATAGCAGTTAAGTTTATGGTAACTCATTCTTTTACTTACACTGTTTTTTTTGTGTTTATATTTTGGTTTTCTTTCATGCATATACAGATACCTTGGCAGCTTTTCCAGAGTGAATTCTTTTTTGGAACGTAGCTGTGTCGGCTGTGCTTTGTTTGCATAGCTTTCTCTTTTTTTCAGTTGTACCTGTATTTTTGGCTTAATATTATTTCCTCTTTGCCCACCCATCAGCTTATTTTAGCTGATGTTTCCTTCTTGATTGTTGAATTGTGTTGATTTTGTTCCTTCCTGCAGTGGCCCTGTGTCTTACCCTGTCCTTTTTACAGTGTTCGTATTTTCTCCAACTCCTTTGATTGTGTGAAGGCACTATGCTGCTGTTACTCTTCTGATGTCGTTCACTTCAGCTATATTCTCTATTTTTTACTTTTTTTAAGACTATATTTTGCATGGCAGTTTGAAAACTCTCGCTATGTGTTCTGTATTTGCAGTGACTCATTGTATTTCCTAATCTGCCACTGTCTGCCCAGCCCTAAGTGTGATGTCAGTAGAGATTTTTTTTGGCCTTTTTTTTAAGCAAACGTAGGACTGATGAAAGTTACTGTTTGATGTAACAGGAAGCTGAACTAATCTGTTCTCATAACAGGCACTGCCTTAGCTAGTATGCTCAGCTTTCATCATGCCAGGGCCTTGTGTCTCATGCTTGTGAGCAAATCGCTTTTGTGTGGATGTGTCTCACTGTTCCTGTTTCTTCAGACTTCAGTTTTCACCAGTAAAGACTCCTGAGACAGCTACCCTTGAGAAGCTGCTTTTTCATCAGTCTTGAGTCTTAAACGTAGTTCTGTGGCCTTCAGTTCATGATTATGAATGCAAGAGGGTTTTGGGATTAGAGGTATCTTTTTGAGAAGTGCTTTCAAGAGGTCAGAGAGTATGGGTGACCTGCAGTCTTCAATGTTTATAGAACAGTGCATTCCCCTTACAACTTCTGGCCTAGCTCTTGTGGTGGCAGAGAGAACAGGATCATCTGGCATGTTGTAGGAACTTTCATTGGCTGTTTGTGGATAGGAATGTGCTTGTAGATAGCCTGTTTCTTTCAAACTTTTTTTTTGACTTTCATTGGAGCTATATGCAGTGCTTATACTTTTGAACTAAGCACGGAGAGACTGTGGGCTTGAGAATGATCATGGTCTGCTTAAGTTTTAGTGTGCTCCTTGGTCCAGTTTAGACTGATGCCTAACTGCCTGTATGTGTGTTGGGAGAGAGCAGAGAAGGGGCTGTTCCCAAAAAGCAGCAGGAATGGTACTTGTCTCTTCTGACCTTGTGCAAGGAGAAGAGTTTAGCTTTGCAGACACAAGCTGTGTCATGCCCCTTTGTTGCTAGAGAATAGGCTAGAGGCTGTTTTATTTACCTGTATAGGGAAACAGCCATATGGACCAGCAGGGGAATCTTTATCCTGTTAATGGCACTAGGGCAGACCCTGTTTCTACAGACCAAGTTCTCCTGGTGAATGAACCACAGGTTCTACAAAGTCCTGAATGAAAGATGTGTCCAGTGAATATCAGACCATTGCTGGAGGACATGGCTTGCTGCCTCACTCAGTGCAATTACTTAGCTTGTCTGTCTTTGTTTCCTCAACTTGCTGCTTTTGGAAGGCTTCTTAAAAGTTGCGGCTAAAATGCATAAGTGAATGTTCATAGAGGAATGAGAAGACACAAAGTTTGTCAGTTGACAAGGATGAATGAAGTGTGTGTGGTGATATCACAGATCTTACGTTAATGAGAAATGATGGAGGCTTATCCATCTATGGCAGTAGTACTGAAGGGGTAGAAATCAGAAATAGAAAAAGGAGAAGACTGGAATGGTAGGAGAAGTTTAACATTTTTATTGCTCAAAGGAATGTGATTACAGCAGAAGAAAATGTTCATCCTTATAGGGAGAGCTATTTATAAACTCTGAGAGGTTTTCTTTGTGGTAGATGAAAGACTTGATATGTAAATATCTCCCAGCAAATCATCAAATTTTGAAGAAATCTTTTCACTAAAGTATAACATTTCACTGAAGTATAAGATTACAGGTTTTTTACGTGTGAGGATTATTTTTCTTTTTAACATCATAAATGCTTTCTTTCTGTTTAACTTAAATTTTTTTCCTCTTTTTAGTAATAACATAATGGTGCCTAGTGAATCATATATACTTTATGAATGTACTTAGAGATAAACTTTTAATTTATTTCTTCACTTTTTGTAGCTTAATGTTATCTTCACTGATTGGCAAACTGCTACTTGGCAATCTCCTGTGTATGCTAGCTGGCCATGGCTTTTACCACAATTTTACTAGGTCACTCTGAAAGTTTTACTGTTCTACCATGTGTGGTTTTTCTTCCTTTTTTTTTTTTTGGAAAGCTTTATTTGTAATTTAATAACTTACCTACCTTGTTCCAGTTTTTTTCTAACAGTTTATTAGAGCATAAATCTGGCTACATGTAGAGCACATGCCCCTTCTCTGTCTCTTAACGTGAATCGCCTTGGATGGCTCTAGCCACGGGTATGTTGTGAGTACAGCTAACAGCACTGTGGCTGGTTATTTTGCTGATGGTGACCTTTCACTTGTCTGTGACAAGCCTTCCTTCTTGTTTACAAGATGATGTTGCAGTTGTTACCTTTTGATTTGACTGCAAGGCTAATTTTTTTGTTTGTTTTTGTTCATTCAGCTGTGTGTACCTTTTAAAATATGTTGAACTACTCTCTTAGCACTTTGCAACATCTTGTTTTAACAACTTGTGTTTGAATCAAAGCAACTAGCCCTTCTGCTGTGCCAAGAAACATTTTTTTCCAAGCACTTGTAAGAGGAGGTTTTTGTTTTTCTTGTTTGACAACAATTCTTTTGGTGTTTATGGAGCTGAAGGGAGGAATGGTAAGGCAGCTGAAATCTGCTATATATATCAAAATTGAAAAGAGAACATGAGAACAGTTACACAGTTATGTTGAGCAATATTGAAATTTTTTTGCAAAAACATAAATTGGTAAGACTTAAGTTATGTTTAAATGTAGAAATGTCCTGTACTGAACTTAACTTTGGAACTTAAAACTGAGTTGTCAAACTGCTCTGAAAACCTGGATAAAGACTTTTATATTGGCTTAAACTAGCATAATTTTGATAGGTTTTTGACCTGTCAGAGATGAGCTCTGGCAGCTGAGATGCCTGACCAATGCTCCTCTGCTCAAAGTCACTACCAGCTCAGCAGAGGTGTCAGAAGAGAGGCTCAAGCACGTTGACGCCCTTCCTAACCTGTGATACATGCAGAGGTGAATGTCTGCTAATATATTGAGCTGTAGGCTGCTGTGATTGATGAAGAACTGCAAAAGTGACCTTGGGTCTTACTCATGTGCTGGTAGCCTCTAGAAGCAGGAGGAATTGTTAGGAGCAATGAGGACATAAACTGTTACACCTACTTGCTTCATTCCCCCTTTTCTCTGTTAATGCTGGAACACGTCTGAACCCGAAACAAGCTGCTTCAGGGAGCTTAGATGGTAGGTGCCTACTGACTCTCTCTGGTGTAGGGTAAGTTCCTACTTACCCTGGTTAACTTCCTGAATAAGTTCACTGTGGAGTCAGACGAACACTAGTGCTGATGGGAAAACAAGCTACATCAGCTGAGAGCTTTTCATCAGTAACTCATTTTAGATCAGCTTGGCTGTGCTTGACACAGTTACACCATAGTTTCACGGTCACTTGAAATTCACATAAACTAACCCTCCTGTTTAAAGAAATGGCCTAATTCTTCCTCCTTAAGACTACTCTTTCCTATATGTGTGTACTCCTCTCTTGTGCAGGCACATTGGTGTGGTCTCATGGTGATCTAGATTGAGAAGCTGCTTTCAATTAAAACAGACCAGAATTACAAAGGGAGAAGATGCATGCCTTAAAGTGTTCATAAACTTCTGAAGTGCATGTTTAAAATGTGTTAAGGTAGAAGTGTCTTTCAGAGATGGGGAAATAGAATGACTTATGTAATGTAGATTTTTGCCATTTTGGAAGTCAACTTTATGAAGGTCTCTTCTGGCATGCTTAGTGCTTTTTTGTGTTGGTGTTTGTTTTCTTCCACATGGACTTTGCTTTGCTTGCCCAGTATTTTACTTGGCCCAGAATATGCATGATGTTGATGATAGAAAGTGTTACTTAGTATCTTCTTTTTTCTTAGCAAACCTTGAATCCTTCTAATTCTATAGTGAAGACCTCCCACAGAGTGTGGAATTTCTAGCTGTCTTATGAGCTTTTCTACTGGTAGTGGTTGCATGAAAAGTTTTGTGGGCATGCAATAATTTTTTTGTGCTGTGGGGCAGTGAATTGACTCTTGTCACTTGCATATTACTGCAGAATGCAAAGGGGGTTACACAGAAATACAAGAATATTCACTAGTTCTGTATATGTCATTGATTTGAGATAATGTGAAATAATATCTACCACCCCTGCTTCCCCCTCCCCTCCAAGTGTTGGGTGAGCACAGACTAGCTCTCACAACAAACCTGGAAGTTTTCTAAACCAGGAGGTTGCCTAAAACTTACACAATATGGACACCTCTCTCCTCTTTCCAAGCAGCTGAAGAAACCATTTCAAATTAGATGAGTGGCTTCAAAGTAGGAAAATGGCAGTGCCACAATGAGACTTCATGACCTGGCTTCTAATCCTCTGCCAGACAACATTGCTTTAATAATCCAAGGAGAATGTTGCTTTAGCTTCCTGTGACTAAATTTGTTGTTATGTTTATCTTTTTTCTGTAAACAGCTCCCAGACACTGGGGATCTAGAAGCTTTGAATGAAAAACATAATGGTGTATCGTTCTCTTCAAGTCCAACGGTTAAACCAGTTTAAATGTGCTTGTATTAAAACTGTGAAGCGAGGTAATGATTAGTTTTGATTAGACCTACTTCTGCTGCTGCCACTTTTCTAAGATACATTTTCATTGAGGGAAGAATTCCTGTTTTAGCACATAGCATTCTGTTCATTGAGAAACGGTAAGAACAATAAAGACAACAAGTTTACCTCACAAGTGTCAATCAGACTAGGGGGAGAAAAAAGGTGAAGACAGAAGAGAAGGTATCCTTCAGGTGCTTCTAGAGTGTATTTGCATTTCATAGTTTTCTGGACACTTAGTTTTCTCCCTTACTTATTGATCTTGACTGTTAGAATTTGCAGCTGTTTTATTTCAAATTTTAATATGAATTTGCTCTGAGTTTCAGAACATAGTTTCTTCATCCTGTGTGTTTGCTGGCATGGTCTGGGCATGGCTCATTGTGCTGCAGTCAGTGCTGTTGCTTCAAGAGTGCAGTATTAAGCCGTGCTGAGGGAGAACTGCAGTTTGGTAATCGATGTTTTTTTGTAGATGTTTTCATAACTCAAACCTTTATCTTTGCATCAGTTGGGAAATCTTTGTGAAACTATATCAGAGCTCTTGAACTTCAAAGTAATTATTTTTTGGGAGGTGGAGTATCAGTAAAGGGAGAAAATAAGAAGAAATAGATTAGGATGTTTAAAATTGTACAGTGACTGTAAAGTAATGTATCTTAAATCTAGATAGCTAGCGATACCTTCCTATGTTGCTGTTCAGCATGCATGCTGTCATTTATATGCAGAAGCATGGATAATGGGTGACTTCCACTCTTTTGCTGCGGGAGGTTATATGTGCTCCTGTACTTACTGGTGTCTTCTATATTGTTTGGCTGTCAAAATCTGCATGTAAAGGTTTAGTCCTTCGGTTTTGTCAACTGATCAGCTGATGCACAGATCAGTAAACTTTTGAATTCAGGCTTAAGATTATTTATTTAGTTTTTAGGGGTTTATTTTTATCCCACACTTGTTTGGCAATAATACTGTTCTGGAAAAAAAAAAACTAACAACATAGGTATGTATTTATGAATTGTTTTGGTAAAACACTGTACTATGAATACTGTCATCTTACTGCCATAAAGCGTTCTTTTTTTGGACCTATACATAATTTGTGTACCACCCAAAGTGCTGCTCTCCTGTTTAATATGTCTTCGTATTTTCAGCTACTTTGCTTGCACGGCTTTTCTGCTGAAACGCTGAGAATCTGCTCAACTCTGCACCTGTGACAGAGCAATTCAAATTAAGTAAGACAAAGACCAATAACCTCTAAACCCCATGCAATTCAGTGGGCATTGGAACTGAAGTGTGGATGGTCCTGCTGCTTTTTCTTCTCTCTTTGCTTCTTCCACCCATTTCTTTCTGCCTAGCTTTCGTGCTGCTTGGAACCTCTGCTATCTCCTAAGGTGGGCAGAACTTCTGTTCTCTTTTAGCGGCCGCTCATTCATGTCTCTGTGGTCTTTCTAGCTGCTGGTTTTCATGAACTCATCTGATGCATATATCCTTTGATCAAATTTGGTTGCAATTAGTCTTAAGGCCAAAATGTATTTATAGGGGCAAATTTTGTAGCTGAAATACCAGTAAAGCAATTGCACGTTTTGTTTCTTTTGACCTTCTAAAGATTTGTTGGATTTTTGTTGTTCTTGCATCTTTATTTGTTCTCTCAATAGCATTGAAGTTCTGTTAATGATGGCTCTAATTTCTTTGGATTCCTAAAATTTTTTAATCTTTTATGCGCAAGGCAAAGATACATAGCTTCTAGGGGAGAAGTCAATGTTTTCAGTAGCTTCTTCCTTCTCAAGTGTAATTTACCAAGGGACTCTGCAATCGAGTCATCGTGATGGGAAATGCATCTCAACTGATGTAATGCATTTGTGTTTCCTGGAAACAGAACAAAATCGCAGCTCCACTCCATTTAATGCAAGATTTGTCATTGATTTCAGTTGCCATCGTATTCGCTCCTGTCATTTGACCTTTTTGTTGTAACAGGTTGTTCATGCTTTATGAATCCAGTTTCATGACATCAGTACCTCAAAGCAGTTTTGAAAGTTTTTATTCATGGAGAGTATTTTTACAAAATATTTTGAAATATGGCGCAGCCAAATCAATTTCAACAAAACTTCTAGACTCTTCCTCTGCAGACTATGCTAAAACAGGGAATCAACATAATTGATACAGCAAGAGGGCCTAAATGCATAAAGCTGGATGGACTTGATAGATAAATTCTTCAAATAGATTAAATATTTATCTAATGCGTATTACTCCTGTCAAGAATATGTTTTCTGATGAAGATGCATTGTTTCCTCTCTGTCTGTCTGGGAAACTAAAATGCATTAAGTTGAAATAATATCACCTTGATCCCGTCTGCTGCAACAGTGTATCTTTAAGCCAAATCACTTTGCTGTATTATACAACATTTTAGTATATTGTCTAAAAACTCATTTATCTGAGGTAGAAACAGTTTGCATTTCATCACTTGCAGAAATGGTGTGCGTTTTTTCAAAGATTCAAACCAGAAGTGTTCAGGGACTACTTCTGAGTATAATTTTTTTGCCTCTGGAAAATGATGAGTATCTTGCTAATTTTTTGACATGTCTTTCTTTGTGTTGACTTCAGAAAAAGTAAGTTATGGCAATATATGGAAGAACATGAGCCCCATGTTATACAAGTGGTTCATCTGAATGCTTGATGTGTCCAAATGTTTTTGTATGGTCACAGTTGTTTGAATACAACACACAGAACTTTACCTTAGTGACAATTTTTAGAATGAATAATTATGTGTAATAAAGTTGTGACCAGAAAAATCTTCAAGAACACCGCAAAGGAAATAGCGGTCCCTTAGTTATTCTTGTTTAGCCTTAATTTCAGTGAGGATTGTAGCACTGGAGTAGAGGACACGTTTGGTGCTTAATAAATTCAGCTGTTTGTTGATGTACTTACAACAATGGTAATGCAGGGGGTGGGAAAGCATACAACCAATAAAAAAAAAGTAAACTGAAAACCAAAAAAGTCCCTCCTGTGTAAAGACACTTTAATCACAGAGATGTTTTCAGAATTCAGCCAATTTCAGAATTTGGCCAGGCCTGTGTGATGTTATTGTGATGTTGTTCTGTAGAATTTTTTAGACACTTTAGCAGTTATATATGCAGATATGGGAGCAAAAATGACTACTTCCTAAGATTCCCGCCTCTCTTGGTCATAATGGTGCTCCGATGGCTATATATTATTAAAAATAATGGTAATTATTTGTGTTATGTCTAATTCCTTCTGCTCTTTTTGTAGCCAATGATCTTAAGGAAGTTTGTAAGCCACTGGCTGAACCTTAGGGAATGGTAACGAGACAGGCAGTTATTCTTTCTGTATGCTGTAGGGCAGGAGACCCAATGGTTAGGTTTTTATATGCTTAACTCTGCATAAATCTTGCTGAAGAAAACTTCTACAAGTGGTTTAAAAGCAGTAGGATAAAATGATTTTGTAAAATAAAAGAAAGTATGTTTTTGTAAGAGCTTTAAGATATTTATTCTGTTTATGGTCATTTTGTGGCTGGCTGTTTTTCCAGGCCAAAGATGTATTTGCAACTCAAATCCCAATAAAGCTCTTTAAACAAAGAGTTGGATTCGCAGATGAAAATGGTACATAGATTATTTTTTTTCAGATAGACTTTTTTTCTTTTAAGTAGAGTGATGTCTCTCTAAATGCATTTGTGACTTAAATGAAGACTGGTTTAGCATCAGGTTTCAGGAAAAATTACTTGAAAGGACACTATCAGGTAGTCTGAATTAATAAGGTATGTTAAACTGGTGAAAGTTTTCTTTTTTCGGATGTTGGTGCGCTCAGTTCCTACTTTATAGCATTTGTATCTGAAACAACTGTCATCCTCTTATTTTGCTTTTTTGGTCATTTAAATCATATTGAACCACTAAGTTTTTCACATGGCCTTTCTCTAAAATCATACATTGGCACAAGCTCAAGGGCATGAACTGCATAAAGAAAACGGAAATAAATGGAAAGGAGGGAATTGCAAGCAGTGATGGGTTTTTCTAATGAAACTTCTACACAGTTCTGCTGCTGGTTTCTCCTTATGTGTGTGTATGACAAAAAATGGAAAACACCTTTCCTTCACTACCTCCCCCATGATAAAAAAGAGGGCCCTTTTTCCTGCTGGCCTGAAGCTTGGGGGGGTGGGTACGGTGACTCATGTTTTGCTTATGAAAGGATTGTGATGTTTTTATGGAAGTTTTTAAGGAAAGGAAAAAAAATTAAATAGCTGTTGTACAAAGGGGCAGCAGTCATAAAATTTAGAGGCATATTTCTGAATCATGAGTTGCATTTTGTATTTGAAACAGACTTTTTATTCCCCCAGTGTTTGTGGCAAGTGTTAAAAATGAGTTAAGGGTGATGGTGATCCTGTAGCAGTTGGAATATTAGAGCATAAAGATTGTTCTTCTGATCAGATGCTGCAGACAGGCAGCTCCCTGCTTGTCCTTCAGCCAGTTGTGCAATGTTCAGAGCTGTAAGTCTGTTAACAGTTTTTGGGGTTTTTTTGGAACACTTGTGGAAGCATACCGTCAAAGCTCCCTAACAAACACACTAAATAGCTAGGATAACGAATTTGGATAAGGACAATTCAGTTAATTAACTTCATATCAGGTTTTGAAGGGAGCACAGTGGAACTGCCCAAACCAGAATATTTGACATCTGAGTATGTTTTAGTTCATTATATTTAACTGAGCTTTTCTCTCTTGAAAGTGAAAAGCAAGAAGCTGCTGTATTTCAGGAAATGAATATCTGGTTTACAGCCTATTTAAGACCCTTTACCCTTCCAGTTTAGGTCACAGCAATAGTTCATACTCAGGCACTTACTACATTTGACTTGAATTCAGCTTAATTTTCCTGACTCTTTTCTAAAAGTTACAGAGACTTTCCTTTCTTTGACTCAACAGATGGGCTTTTGACATCTTTGAAAATCTGCAGGCTTTGTGAAAAGAAATGGTAGCTGCTGTTTCTGAGGCTGTAGTGAGGAAACAGTGCTGTTGGTTATGGTTGGGAGACTAGAGTCCAAACAGGATTGTAAACTAGTTTACCATTCTGCAGCTTTTCTTTTGGCATTCACATAACTGTATGTAGACCACAGTTGTTTTTCAGTACTGTGGCATTTTGGAGTACTGTGCTGGGCTGATGAAATAACCCTTCATCTGACTGATTTAATGGTCAAAAGGAGGAAGGGAAATACTGCTTTTAAATGCTGGTGTTAAACTGTGAACTGCTAGAACTGTTGTAGTTTCACTTAGTCACCTGCTCCCTTTCCTTGCTGATTTTAAGTTATGCATGGTTAATATTTAGATTTATGGTAAATATATTATTTTTCTTTACTAATTTATTGTACCTTTGTCAAATTCCCATGTATCAGTCATGTAGAAGGTGAGTGGCTGGTAGAAGCTTTCCTTCCTAGGGAAGGAAACAGAGTACTACCAAGTGCTGGTAACAGTAATTTTAGCAATATAGGAGGATATGAACAGATCCCTTTAAAAGACAGAGGTGGGATTCCTGGTGGTACATGGTGATGGCTTTGCCTCCTCTGTTAAGGATATCTGCTGAAAGGACAAGAGAGTGCTTCAAGTGGTCTTTCCTCCTTCCAAAACTTCTTGATAATGTTTTGTTAATTGATTCCTACCACAGCCTCTTAGTAGTTGCAGTATCTTCAGGAAGAGGGTTTTCTTCGTTTGTTTTTTATTCCATCACAACTCCTTTTCAGAAGAGACTTTTCTCTGAAAGAGTGAACACCTGCCCCCATGTTGACAGCTTTAGCAAGGGAGAGAAACTGTTAAATGAATGAGATTGATAGTTTTATAGATACCCATAATCTTTTGGAGAAATATCAGAAATGGATATCTAGCAGTTAGAATTCTGTGATTGCTTTAAGTAGCTATTTATTGTCTTCAATAACGCTGGCAGCGCAAAGGGCTGCTTGATTCTACTGCGAAGTGTACTTTGAAAGATTAACGTGCGCAGGATGTGTTAATAGGAGGAAAACGGAAGAGAGCAAGAAAACATATAAAAGAAACAAGATAGAATTTCATAGTTTCCTTGCCAATCAGAAAATAAGCATAGCTGGAAAGACAATTGGGACATCAAAAAATGGAAGGGGCAATAAGGAATTTTCTGGCAGAAGAGGAAGATTTAAAAAATCCCAACAAAACAAAAATAGATTATGACACATCAGTTCATATTTTTCCATTGAGGAGATATAGTCCCACCTACTCAAGTTTTTGAAAGAAGTTCTGCCAGTCTGAGGAGCTGAAATATCAAACTTCAGTCATATTTCTTGTGATACATTCTTTTTCTCTGTATGTTAGGAGGATTTAGGGACTTCGGTGGTTTTTTATTGTGTAAATGAGGCATGTTCTTTATTGCAAATAGCAGCTAGTTTTCTGGTAGATGCCTTTTATGGCACACTTTGTTTTTAATGCTTCCTTAATCATTTCCTTTGTTGCAGCTTAAAAAGGCAAAGACTGGGTTGCCACTAAGTTTCTAGGCAGCTGAGCTGACCCTGTGAGAGGGGTTTCTTTGCTGGATTTCCAGCGTGAAAGGAGGGTGATGGTATTCCTTGGTCATTTAGGAACTATTAACCTCTTTGGACCTTGACAGAGCTATTCAGAGTATAGATTCCTTGTATATATGTTTTATTATTAAAGAAAGTGAGTTCAATGCAAGTTCAGTGTGGAAAAAGAGCTTCACAGACACCTGAGTATCAGAGCACAAGGTGTTTCATACCAATAGTGTTCTTCAGGCTTTAAGTTTATATAGAATTAGATCTAAATACTAGCAGTGGCATGGAAATGTCTGAGGCTTTACTAAAAAGCAGACAGGGGATTTGCTTTCTTCCTGTTTCCACTCTTTCAGTGTTGCTGAATTCATTGAAGTGTTATTTTTATTTTATTTTTTAATGATTATTTTTAATTTTTTTTCCCCTCCGCCAAGCCCTAGGGAACACAGCTGTCTGCCCTGTATCTTGGACTGTCATCATTAGCACTCTGTTATCTCACATGGGTGTGCGAGGACTTTAATCTTCTATATAATTGGTGGTGGTGATTGCTGCTAAAGCTGTAAAGGATAAGCATCCGTTCACCTTCGTGTGAAACTGGATGATTGACGAACTCATGAATGTTTCCTTTCTCGGCTCTGAACTGAGTAAGGAAGGCAGAGTACCTCAGGCAGTCTAATTTCCTGGCTTGATAATAGACTGGGAAAAGAGCCATTTGTTGTCTCTGGGGTTGGCCATATATGGACAAATTTTTTGCCGGGCTGAGGAAAAACAGTCATCTTTCAGGAAAGAATAGAATGTTACAGGGTTTTGGAAAGGGAAGGTTTTATAGGCTTCAGTGCACTTCAAAACAGCACGGGCTCAGGTCTGTATCCTGGAAGTGTGTTAGAGAATTGCAGCTATAGATGTTAAGTGTGTAAGTGTGTTTACGCTGATCCTAATTGTTTGGCAGCTTTTGCTTTGAGCAGGACCAACACTGATGCTGCTGCAGATAGACCTGTAGGCTTTCACTGCCTTTTTGTTTAGTTTTGGATTAAAGATTAGGAAGAACATTTAAGGTGAAGTTAAATAGAAGAAAGATTACTTCAGTCTTTGACCATCTGTGGCTCAGTAGTATGCTTGTTTATCGTTGTATGAAGACCTTTAATAGTATTCCTTGATGATTTGGAGGATCAAGCTGAGCACACAGGAGATCCAAGAATAGTTGGACAAATCTTCAGTTGATTGCAGGATTGTAGTGTTACTTTCTAGTAATTCAAAAAGTTTGGGGTTTATGTGGGGTACCTCCATTTTTACTCAAGGGGACTATGAAACACAGAATATGTGTGTGTGTGGAAGCAGTGAAACAGTTTTCTCTCGGATGGATCCTAAACCACCACAAAATGAGCTTCTTTTAGCAGATGTTGGAATGTTATTATCTCTGCGTTTCATCAGATGACAGACTTGAGGACAGGAAGTGAGGATGGAATAAGTCAAACTCATGGTTGTAGGATTATGTTGTATCTACTAATATAGTTTCAACTGGTTATAATATTTTATTTTTAATGTCTTTGTACCAGGTGTAGTAGAAGAGACCTTGATTTCTGGTGAATAGGGACCAAAGAAAGAGTCCTTCATTTCTGGTAAGGGATTGTGTGTAGGGCTTGTCCCAATGCTTGTGTTGTCAAGACCTCAGGCACCCTGGGTAGGATATTGGTTTACTTCTGATTTAGGGGAGATCATGCAGTATACTGAATAGGAAAAATCCTCCCTAAAACTGTTATATTGCTCTGGAGGTTCACTTGGAGTTCTTGTGTTGACAGTCTTGAAGATGATGGCTTTTTTATGTGTTAAAGCCCAGAGCAGTGCTTTTTTTTTTTTTTT
>JAHREE010000487.1:1169373-1228450 GCA_033628505.1 Tringa tobata
TTTTTTTTTTTTTTTAAGGGTAGTGGGAAACAGAGCAGCTGATTTGCTTTAGGCATAACTGCAAATTCCAGCTGAATTTCTTACACAGAAATAAAATATTGTACAGCAGATTGCTTAGATTTGACAGATGCTTGAAACTCGATGATCTCTCTTTTTGACAGTAGGTAGGAGTCTTCCCAAAAGTAGGGAAATCCCCTTAAATATTTTTTGCTGTCTTAGAAGTTGGGCCAAAAGAAGTTATAAAAAATATCTTTGGCTACTGAAGGTATTGAAGTTTCAAGATGGGGAGGAAGGAATGGATCTAGGGGAAGAAAGGAGCGTGCATCCTGTCTTTGACACCAGGGTGTTTAAGTGTTATAAAGGAACAGTGCCCAGAATGACTGTGTTACTGGGCAGGACATCAAATAATGCAGTTGCCATAGTCTGTAAGTGTGTGGGATTCTGTATGCTTAACGCTCTTCAATAAACAGGAGATTGATGTGGGTCAAATTCATTTCTAGCCTCAATTTTTAACCTTGATTTTTTTCCATGCTGTGGGGAAAGTGCTTTCCTTCTTTAAGGATTTTATATGTGTATTCTGAGCAACAATGACTTTTGATTTGTGTTTTGTGACCCTTTTTTTTTTAATTGAAAATAAATGATTTGTTTCTGGTTTGCCTTTTAAATTTAGCAGGGAGTGTTTCAGTTTCCTGGTCATCTTACAGTGCTTTGCTCTTACAGGGCTGACTTAGAACCCTTGCACAGATCTTCAGCTGTGAAAACTATTGTTGCATTTTCTTGTATTTCTTATTAAATTGAGCTAGCTTAAGCCTTTTTCTGTTTTTACTATTACAGTTTTTTACTGAAAGCAAAAGACAGTTAGTGCTGCAAAATAGTTTCTTGTTACTACCGCCTACTTTCAGACATACCTAATTGCCTCTTGAAAAGAAACTCTGTATCTGTTCGTAGTTCCATAGCAAACATTGGGCCACTTTTTTGCTAGGTGAAAAATTGGGGTTAGGTTAGGTTCAGCTAACAAAAACAAACTGAGCCAGTTAAAATGAAACAGTTTTTCTTTACTCCTTCTTTACACAAATCTGTTCTTTTGGAGATGAAGTTTACAGTGGTAATTCCATTTTTCAGGGAGAATGAGTATGGAAACATACATGAATAAAAAGGTGTATACTTGTATTAAATATTAGGTGTACATCTTATTTTTACATTTCACTGATTTTTTTTTTTTAAATGTTTACATTATGCTTTTCCTTATACCTTGCATCAAGTAGATGAATTAAATGGCAGATTAGCCATTACTGAGGAACAGCTTGGCTGTATTCCACCTCCAGCTACAGTTTGCAATAAGTTTATTTAGAATTAAATTGAAGATTTTGTGACATATTAGTGAGAAGCACTTTTTTAAAGGATCACAATGTGGTATTTCAGATTTTTCTAATGAAAAAATTAGCCTTATGAATTATCTGCATCTGTCCTATATGTGTTTTCTCGCTTTTTCTTATGTTTCTGCATTGCGTTTGGTATATTTCAAGATCTGTTTTCATTCTGTGCCAGGCAACTTTATTCTCTGGAGTCAATTTCCCTCTCCCCTTGTATCTTGTTAGATCACTTTTTGAACATCTTCCTTCTGATGATCTCCCGACTCAAGTGTAATACCATTCCCTGACTGTCAAACTCATGCAAGGCTTTCATTATCTGGATAGATTGAGACCTGTTTCCTTTCCAGGGTGCCACAGGCTGACTCTGCTCTTCCTTGTCTGTTCTTTCAGCATCATTGCTGTATTCAGGGCTGTGCGTGCACGTCTGCTGGAGCCTCGGTTTTGGTTTGAAAAAACAGGAATTAAATGATTGTGCAGGTTGGTAGGAGGCCTGGAGGAGAGATCACCCTGAATGTGTCTTGACTTACAGCCAGGAGAAAGGGAACAAGGTGGATGGGGAGGTTGCTGCGGAAAAGTGCCTCAGGTCATGGGCTGAGTGAGAAAAGGTAAGGATTGGGCCATGGAGGAAGAGGTTTCTGCCTGGGTCTAAGGATGGCTATGATAAAGCAGAGCAAAGGGCAGGGATTTGGAGCAGATCTATATGATCCGGTTATGAAGAACTACTGACAGTTTTGTCTTATTAGAGACTCAGTTCTGCCTGTTTTATGGTGACCACATGCTTCAACCCATTGCTGAAGCTTCCTTCTACTGGATTGTTCTTCCTTGGCTGACATCAAGATTTCACAGTAAGTGGAGAAAAGTGTGACTGGGAGCATGTCTACATTAGTGTGTTCAGGTCAGAAGTGTGCGTTTGAGATGGCTGTTCTAAGTGTTCTCATTAGTTCCTGGTTCGCATCAGAAAATGGTCCCACAGAGCATCCATCCATTAACTAGATTCTTTCCAGACAAAACAAAAGTAGGATTTGAGCTACAGCAGGTTTGGTGCATAGACCAGATTAGATCTCATCTGAAATAAATCCCACCAAACCATTAAAAGTATGAATGCTGGGTCCTTGTAGTCACCTGCTTGATCTGGAAATCCACTCCTGGCAGGCTGGGCTATGTGCTAATGTAGGCATAGATCTGATTTGCAGCTCACTCTGCTTTAAACATTCAGCAGTGCCACAGGAATCCTTTATGGTAGTGGCAGAAGGGGACACTCAAGGTGTATGTCATGCATTGACTGATGTTTTGCTTGCACCTACATGTCTGAAAAATCACTTTGAAGACCAGGGTCTGCTGAAGAGTTTTGGCAAAGCATGGTGGAAATAGTGTAGAATATTGCTTTAAGAATATTTCATCAACCATTGAAAAGAAATCAGATGGATGTGGGTGAAGGATCACTTTACCATGGGCCTATTCAATCTGTTCATGATTAATGTGTTTGTAAAACATAGCTCAGGCTTATATATTACACTGTTTTGAGATGTTATCTTGGGCTTTGGTGATTTATTAATGTTGTAAATTTGATCCTGCTGAACTGAGCCTACTTGCAATGAAAATCAGAATTTTTATTTCACCAAGAACAGCATTATGCACTGTGTCAGATATAGTTACGGAAAGTTCTAATAGGTGTGGTTATGAAATGCCATGACTCTGAAATAGGAAGTAAAAAGAAAAAAAAAAATCCAATGTGCTTTCAAAACACAAATGAGCAGAGAGGGATATTACATTCTTCCCCATGCTTAAATAATGGTGTCAAAGTTCTTTCTGGTTTATAACTGATTTTGTAGACTGAACTAATCCTCTGTTGTGTGATCTTTTTGTATTTATATCAATATTGAATCTGATATGAGTCCTAATTTAAACCGTATAATGAGTTTTCTTGACAGAATTAGTGAACGTTGGTTTTTGTTTGGTTTTTTTTCTTGTTGTCCTGTATCTAGCCAAGTGCAGTTTTTTCTAGCCTCGTAATAGCTAATGGACAAACTTATGCCCCCTTTTCTGACTGACTAATCTAGTTAAAAAAAAAAAACAAACATCTTAATCGGAAAGGTCTGAAGAACACACATGTTCATGAACTGTGCGATCCCCATTCTGAGCTGTTACTTCTGCCACAGAATAATTCCAGTGGGCTTGTTCTCAGTTTCCAGTGGTGAGATTTAATTTTGGATAGATCTTTTCTGTTAATCTTCAGACTGTCCTTTGTCTGTATAAATAAGGTTTACTTTGCATTCTCTAATCTTTATTTTAATGTCATTTCTGGCTAGGTAAGCTAAATGAGAATCATCCAAACTTGCCTGATTCTTAAAGCATCAGTTGGAAGAGAGTGAGTGTGGTGTTTGAGGTAGTGTGTAGCTGGATCACATACTGGGAGATACTGCTTTTGTGTTCCCAAGCAGAAAAGCAGAACGCCAATTTTAAGCTTCAAACTTGACTTCCCATTTGGCAGCGCACAGTGTCACTGGCAGCCCTTAGGAACATCCATGTTTGCAAAAATAAATAAAACTGAACATCGCATCATCTGCTTAGGGCTATGCTGATACCATTTTTAATTAGATTCCCATTTGTGTTAAGACCAGTCTGATTTGATATCTTATATCATTGATCAGTGTAACATTTTAACAGGAATTTTTATTTTCTGTCAAGAAAGTGCATGTTTCAGCAATGGAGCACAGAACCAATGTTACCATAAACATGAGCTGTACCTTACTCTTGCTGAAGTTTAGTGAAGCTTTCCCTGACTGCAGGAGCTGGGATGCATCCCTTGATGGGTACTTCCAGGTTTGATGCACTGGAGCCCTTCATGCTATTGTGCGTGGCATGGGTAGATGTTCATAGGGTGGTGCTGTCTGTCTTGCTGGGATTTGATAATTTGTGTTTTGATGAGAAGCCTTTTTGTTACGCTTGCTGCAATGCCAAATAAGACAAAATAAAAAAAATCATGCATACATTGTAATTGATTCTACTCCTAAATACTGTTTTTTCTCTTTTTCTGTTCTCAGAAAATCACTGGTTTTACCTTGAGCAGGTGCAGTGTGTTCTCCTAATGCCAATGTTTTATGTAACCATGGTCACAGTTACTTGCAAGGGTTTTATTGACTGATAACAAATCACTATTCTGTCTTGCAATTTTATGTATTTCATTACTAACACTATAATCATCTCTACTGCAAGCACTACACTAAAAGAAACATTAAAGTTTGGTGTTGTCCCACTTTTTCTTGGAGTAATTAAGTAGAGCATTCAGGAAGTATCGCTTATGCTGACATATTAAGTGTTTGGTGCTCATAACATTAGGGAGTGAGAGTTCACCTGTGTTGGGGATTTTGTTCTTGGTTTTTGGGTTTTGTTTTTTTTTGTGGTAGGTTTTTTTTTTAAGCCAAGAATTGTCAATGCTGCTGTGACAACATTAGTGGTTTATTCGTTGTTTTATACTACTTGTTTCTTATATCCAGAGGTTCTGATAAGTTCCAGTTACTTCTGGAACTAAACTGTACAAACTCTTGTGTGATAAATGCTGTACCTGTACTGGTCTCAGACAAGTTATTCAAGGCTGCCTTTGACTCCAACAATACAAGCCAACTGCCTAGACATTTTTGAATTTTAATAGTGCCGTGTAGCTCTGTAGTGCCACATAGCAGAGAACACTGGCAGCAATGTTTTAACCGCAAATAAGGTGATTTTATTAATTGCTGGTTTGTGTAATGTTACTTACATTAGTACTGTGTTGCCACTTTTTATTATAGTTCCTTTTTTGTTGTTTGCACACATTGACAGCACGTTAAAACACAGATATGGCATTTGTCACAGATGTGCTTTGTTGCACAAGGTTCCAGGCTGTCAGCTGGAAAAATAGCAGAGTGGAGTTCATGAGTGTGCTTGTGTGAAGCAATGAATGTGATGAACACCGTAAGTGAACATACTTGTGCACTTGACTGATGTAAACCACGTAGAGTTTGTGACTGCATGTGCCCTCTTGAGATGAACTGAACCATCAACCTGCCTGTTTCTGTTATCTTTACAGTCATATGTAAGACTTGTACACTATAGACGTTGAATATGTTGAATCCTACCTCCAAGCTGTGGATTTTGTGTTCTGCAAAAAACAGCACTGTAAGAATCTATTTTTGAGAATGGTGTTCCCAGTTGTAGTATTTGCAACAGTTATTGTGAATTACGTTTTATTTATTTTTTTTTCCTTTTCCTGAAAAGTTATGGTAGAGCCTGAATAGGATTTAAACTATATTGAAATGACTGGCGTTGGTGAAGGAGTCTGGCTGGGCATGTATTCTTTAATTTTCTAATTCAGGATTGTCAGTGTTATATTTTGTACACACCAACATATAATATATATATGTCTGATTTTGTTTAATGTCCATTTCTCTGGAGCTCATGTTTTATTTGGTATTTTTAAGCCATTCCCAAGGCAAAGCAGTTCTTGCTGTCAACTGCAGAAGATAGAGCTGCTAGGCTGTACTTGACCATTATCATGAGAGTAAGTGTAAGCACAAAATAAATGTTCTCTCTCTGTGAGCTGTTACAAAAGGAATAATCACCAAAACATTAGGTTATTATCATCTTCCCACCATAATACTGTTTGTAACTGGGGGTCTAGGTGGGGTTTGGGAACGGTGGCAGGAGGGAGGTTAGGTTAACTGAAGATGAGAGATACTTAAATCAGTCTGACTTCAGGTCTTGTCCTTTTCCACATGCGGATTTTGAAGCAGATTGACTATTTTAAGGAGTTTACAGGAATGATGCTGCAGTAAATACTTCGTATTTACGTCATATGCAGTAAATAAATCATTATAGTATAATGATATTTAATTTGTAATGTAGTTTTGGTGATTCATATATTTTAATGATTTATATACTTTGTGTACTTTCTAATTCTGAAAAGGTGTCTGCCCTCCTAACAAGATCTAAAAGTTCCACCTGGGATGGCATGCTTGCTTTTAGATGATGTTTCTTACAGTACAAATTTATAGCATACAGCTATAAACCTTTTAGAAAGAAGGAGGACTGCTGTGTTTAATGTAATATATATAACATCAATATTACATGTTAAGAAAATAATTTTAAAAAGACAGTGGAATATACGGGAACTAAGATTAATAAGTGTGCACAGTTGTCTCTTTCCACAAGAAATATATGCTTTGTGTGCTCACAGACAATCCTTTAGGATATTGTAGTATTTGCTATTGTAATTAATGATGATAATGATACCATGTAGGCAAATGGGCTTAGGTTTGAATGATGAGCCTGAAGTTGGTGTATTCCAGCTTTTTAATTCTGGCATTGCAAGAGTGAGAAATGATGACACAAAAGAGTGTTTTTGTCTTAAATTCCCCTTTTAAAAAAATAAAAATAGAAAACTGAAGAATCAGCAAAATTTAATTATATTTCCATTGTAACAAATACTCAGATATCCAACTTGTGAAATGGGGCCTCTTAAGTTAGCAGCATGTGGCATTGTTTATTAACAAAGGTTGTGAAGTGAAGCTTCAACCCAAGCAGGTGTGAGGGGAAATTAACATTATAAAGTGAGGATTTCAAAGATAACACGTTCTACCTTGCTGTGAGGCTAAATAACATGTGTATAAAATGCAGAGCTACCAATTTTACTGTGATTTCTGTGGAGCTGGATGCTTTCCCTGAGACTGACCACATCTTGGGAACATATTTATTGCAAGTGGAACATCAAGAAGTTTCTGGGACAAGTGTTGAAGTTGTGAGCATAGTCAATTAGGAATATCTAATCATATTTGGTGAAGTCCTTATGCATAGCAATGTATCATTCTGACTTCTGTTGTGATCTCTGTTGCTATTTTTAACCACATCAGACACTAGAACTAATTAGGCAAATTTGCAAATGAGTGGAGTTTACTGAATGTGGGCAAATCTGTACATTTTATATCACTGTTTTCTGAAATAATTCTTTGCTGGTTTTGTCTTCAATGTAAGTTCCACTGAATTAAGACCCATCACAGAAAACTTTTATTTAAAATCTGTGATTTCTGAAGTGATGATTTTAAAGAATAGTATTGGGTAGTTGTAACTATAAAGACAGACACTGTTATCCCAGTCATCCGTTTTGGAAAATTTATTAACTGTAGATTTTATTTTTGCTTTGATAAATTGCCTAATAATTTAACAGTAATTATAGCAATAATAATTAGGTGTGATGCCTGCTTGTGTTCATTAAGCTCTTTGAAGACAAATATAAAATTTCTTTGAATATTGAAGACAAATAAGAAAAGAAAAAAAGCTAGACAGTAGTTAGACCACTGAGACTTTGTGCTTTGATGTTTTAGGGCACTCTGACAAATTCTTCAAGCCAGCATATGCCAACACTGCTGCTAAAAGAGTCGGTGCTTGCGTTTACGAGGTCATCTTCTTGCCAGCTCAAGAGAGGGCAAGGCAAAACATTTCCTTAAAGAGGGAGTGTGTTGATGTGCCTAAGAACAGCAGGGAAGACTGTGGGCAGAGGAGTGAATAGTTGAGAGAAGAGGAAGGGGTGCTCTAGAGCTGCTGACATGTGCCAGATCACGTTATCTGTTGAGCTAGCCTTAGGGTTGGTCAGCTCCTGAGTGAGAGAACAAGTGATTAAGTAGCCCCATGAGACTCAGCAGTGGGACTAATAAAGCTTTTTTCCTCTGGTTTTGTCTGGTGGCTGGTCCCCCTCTGTAGATGCCCCGGTATGTTGTAAGGATTTAGCTGGTGCTGCAGCCTTTTTCTCAGTGGAGGCATAGATACATTCTCTTTTCTACCGGGCTGATAGTTAGTACAAGTGTTCTATGGTGATCTCAAACAGATTAAATCCATGAAAAATGAATATTTTGAGTTGCAAATGAACAGAACTGAATATTTTCTCACACATACGTGCGTGTTTGCACATATGTTGATTATCTAGTTTGCTGATCCCTTTTGGAAATCATGCAAAATTAAAGTTGTTTGACATGGAGGTGAATAACAAATTCTGAACTTAGTATCTCTAGGGGTACCTCTTCCCCACTGTAACACTTGTGGCCTGTGTCCCCAAATACTCTTCCTCCCATGTCCCCTTATGGCCACGTGGAGTAGGTGTAGCATGTGACCTGAGTGATGGTGTGGGTTGACTGGCTGCCAGGCTGCTGATGAATTAAACTCTGGCCAGGCAAGAGAAAATCTGAAGCTTTTTCAACCATGGGCACACCAGTTTATCCAGTTGCCAGTGGCCATAAAACTTTCAGGAATGTAGTTATCCTTGGGTAACTGTTGTCTTGTGTTGGTTATAGTTGAAATTGGCTCATAAGCCCAGAAGTTATTAAGGGACGAAAGCAAAGAGGCTGCTGATCTGGCCAGTCAGACAGGAACTGGGCTGAAGGTGCTTTCTCCTCTAGACTCCTGCAGTGGCTCTGACTTGCACAGGATGATTCCAGACTTGCATAAGTCTAATGGGGAGAATGCAGAGTTCATACTTTCTTCTTGCCTCTGCTTTACGTTCCTGCATTGTGGCATTTGTATCCCTGATCTCAAGTTGCAGGGTAGCATGTAGTCACCGCTTTCTTGCCTGAGAAGGCGGTATGCCAGGCTCTGCAGGTCAACAGGCTGACTGTTGCTGTGCAGCGGATGCGAGTGTCTTGTGGTGTAACTAGTTAAAAATGCACTTGTCCTCCCCTGGTGTTGTGACCCAGTGTATGAAGAGGAGGGCCTAGTGTGTGACTCTCTGAGGACTTGTGTAACACATGAGCAAATGGACTGGAATTCTGTTAGCCTGAGAGCTAAGTCTGCCTGCAATCTTGTTTTCATTCACCATCACCACTATTTGTTTCAGTGCTTTTTGTGTTGGAGACAAAGTGCTCTTTCAGGCAAAAGCTATCAGGGATATTCAGTGATTCCCAATATTATTCATGAAGAATGGGGATCGCAGTTCTCAGAAGTAATGCAATGAAGCGCCTGGAAGTCTAATCCGTTCCAGCATGGTATGTAGTGATAACCACAGAAGCAGGGCAGTGGAGGGGATGTGTGTTGCAGGAAAGGAGATGTGGAAAAGAGAGCAAGTACTGTGACCAGAATTGGATTTTGGGGGAAAACGGTTTGTGCTAAGGATTTAACATTGATCATATCTGTTTTAGTGAGGTTTACTTTAGCCTTGTTCTACTTAAGTTCTGTGCATTATAATACCCTTGGAGTTCCTGGAGTGCATCTTCTCATGTAGCATGCCTACAAGGGAGCCTCCACTCATATGGTCTGAGACTGTTCCACCACAGGAATCAAGGTGCGGTGAGTGGGGGAAATGGGGAGATTCACTTCAGAAACAAACTTCTGTGTTGTATGACTAGCATGCTAGCATGAATATACACTCCATAGGGTGCCTCTGGCAGTGCTGTTAACACGCTTAAAGAGCATTTTGGGTACCTGTGGAATCTCCTAGTGGTGCTTTGCTTTGGGTTTCAGTCCCTCCAGTGTCTGTGGTGGGCTGCAAGGGTGGTGGTGCTGGGCCATCCTGTGTAGGTGAGCCTTAGGTTACAAAACACTTCACTAAGGCTTGGCCCGTTGAGGGAAAAGATGATGGAAAATGAGGTCTGAGGGAGAAGAAGCTTTCACATGTCAAAACTGAGGGTTGCTTTTTGTTTTATATGCATTTGTTGCCTGAGTGGACAGGTGTAACTGTATTTGAAATTCTTTCAGCAGGTTGGTTGGTTTGTTGGCATTAAAATTAACATGTCTGCCGCTTATGAGGAGAGGCTACAAAAGGCTAATAACTGAAATACAGCTGGTTGGCTGCATTTTCTTTCCAGAAGCTGCTCTACATCGTAAGTTACTTCTGTGAATTTAAAAGAAATGTTTTTACTTGTCTCATTTAAAGTCATCTTTTTTAAAAAAAAAAAAAAAAAAAAGTAATATTTTTTAAAAAAATTCTGAAGTTTGGTAGGTGTGAAGAAGCCAAAGATTAGTGTCAGTGGTGGTTAGGCCTCAGCAGCAGTCGGTAGACACATCCCAAACTATAAGCACTGCAACTGATGACAGGTTTTGGCAGGTGTTTGCAGACCACCAGAAGATACAAAGGAAAAAGTAGGGCCAAGTGAGGTGCGATGGGGAGAAAGCTAGTGAAAGGGAAAGGAAAAACATAGAGCCAGCCAGATGTTGGTGGATGGAAAGGTCAGAGGGGAAAAGAGCTGTTGCTGAGTAACTCCATTCACGGCCTTGGCCTCTCCTAGAGAGAGGAGTTAGGTAGTTTAATGGGGAGAGGGAAGGTGTTAGCTCCTTTGGGGGAGAAAGGTAGAGCTGGTCAGCTGAATGGGATGAATTATCCGCTTTTCTAGGATTTAAGAATTTTGGCAGTGCTTGTAGACTGTGGGACTTAAAGTGAGAAACCATTGCTAATAAGCATGCCTCACTGATTCATTTGTGACTGACAGATGTTTTTTGCCTGAAGAGGGTTCAGCTCGTTTGAAGGAGGCAATTCAATGGCTTTGGAATTTATACATTTTTCTCTTTCGGTTTCTACAAGGTTAGTGAAAGGTGTACTTCAAAATTTGCTGTTCGAGGTTTGCTTGTTCATGTTTTTCCACTTCAACTTCAAAAAATGCGGAAGGCAAATAAACTTACCAGAAGGGAAAACCTTCAAACTGTCTCACTCCGAAAGAGATTTTCTGTCCCTGCACCCTTTTCTTCCCCTTGCCTCTGGCCCAGACATGGCTTGCCTGCTCGCTCGACTGACCTCTCACTTCCATCAATGACAATTGTCTACTTTTGTGTGGAGATTAATGAATAATTTGTTATTTCTTCTGTCAAACCTGAAAATCTTGGAGATGCAAAGGAGAGTATCAGCTTGTAGTCATGCAGCTTTTGAACATGGGAACGCTGGTACTGCTGAAGAGAAAAGGTCTCCAACTAAACTGGTTGGAACTGGTTTGGCTAGTGCGTGGCTTGTCTTCCCCTGTGTCTCTAAGGGAGCAGGACCTTAGCACAATATTAAAGGTTAGTGTGCTGTTGAATATTGAAATCACTAAAATGAAAACCAAGGGCTCAGTCCATTTGTAAGGAAATATTCATATGTCTTTGCATGTAAGTGCGGTAGTTTTCTGACCAATTGGCTTGTACTCCGCTAAACTCAGTTCTGTATGCCTCATCTGTGGGAGCGGCTCTTCCTCAGTCTTCTGTAGGAAATGGGATCTGGTTGTTGGGTGGTCTGTAGCCCGTACTACATACAATGGATGCACACGTATCTTGAGCCATAGGAAAAATATCTACTTATACTGTTTCTGTTGTTAAAACACTTCTGTGTTCAGGGAGTTTGAACAAGCTATGTTGACTTCTCCAGTTATATAGTTTACTGTGCTGTACAATGCAGAAATGGTAGAAAAATGCTAGGAGAGTGGTATGCTGGAATTAAAGCCAGAATAACAGGAAAGAAAATATGGAGGAGGAAGGACAAGCAGTAGAGGGCCGTGGAGCTCAGGGAACAGGATAACTTGATCGTGTTTTTGAAGAGAAACTTGTTGAAAGGAAAGGAAGAAATTAGGATGTGTGATGTTGGTAATCCAAACAGAAGCAGTTAATAAGAGTTGGAGGAATGGAAAGTTAGGTTTTTTTTGGCGAGGATTCCCATCTGAATCTAATATATGAGAGTAAAACTAACAATAAATATCAGCGAAATGTTAAACATTAAATAGTCATTTCCCATAATCTTTGGGGCTCTGTTGAAGGTACTTCATGTGATAGCATTTGTTAAACCAAAATAATTCCAGTTTGGGATGTTTTAACCAGGCAGCTCTATGGCTGTTTGCCTCTCAAAATGCGGCATTTTCTAATGTTTATGGTAACACCTGTTACATGTTGCAGGCAAATAGATAGTGTAGAAACTTACGGGTAAGTAAAGTAAAGGTATTTGAAGCAAATAGTACTTTCTTGGTTTTGAGTTTTTGGCACTGACAGAATGATAGATGGAAGCAGTGATTTTGGTGGATGAGAAGCTCAACATGAGCCAGCAATGTGTGCTGGCAGCCCAGAAAGCCAACCGCATCCTGGGCTGCATCAAGAGAAGCATGGGCAGCAGTCAAGGGAGGTGATTCTACCCCTCTGCTCTGGTGAGATCCCACCTGGAGTACTGTGTCCAGCTCTGGAGTGCCCAACACAGGAAGGACATGGACCTGTTGGAACGAGTCTGGTGGAGGGCCATGAAAATGATCAGAGGGCTGGAGCGCCTCTTCTATGAGGAGAGGCTGAAAGAGTTGGGGTTGTTCAGCCTGGAGAAGAGAAGGCTCTGGGGAGACCTTATAATGGCCTTCCAGTACCTGAAGGGGGCCTACAGGAGAGATGGGGAGGGACTCCTTAATCAGGGAGTGTAGCGATAGGATGAGGGGTGATGTTTTTAAACTGAAAGAGAACAGATTTAGATTAGATATTAGGAAGATATTCTTTAATGTGAGGGTGGTGAGGCGCTGGAACAGGTTGCCCAGAGAAGCTGAGGACACCCCAGCCCTTGAGGTGTTCAAAGCCAGGTTGGAGGGGACTTTGAGCAACCTGGTGTAGTGGGAGGTGTCCCTGCCCATGGTGTGGGGGTTGGAATTTGATGATCTTTAAGGTGCCTTCCAAATCTAACCATTCTATGATTTTATGATATCTTCAGTTATAATTAATGATCTTTTTTTTTTGCAAAAACTAATTCATGTAGAGTATAGGCAAAAAGTAGGCCTTGCCAGATTGTACACTCATTTGGTGAGAAACATGGATAACTTTTCAAAGGCTGAATGAGAAATATTTTTCTGAAGATCAGGGGAGGAAAAAAAAAAGCTTTTAATTTGTATGTCTCAAATCTCAGGCAGGCCTGACCCTGCCTTTTGGCCCAAGAAGTGTGATCAGGGCAGGACCAGATGAGTAATGTTTATGGTGGTTCAAATCTCTGGTGACCCATTCTGAGCAGCTGCAGTTCCTAGTTATTGGAAAACTCAGGTTTTGTCTAAGACAACAGCTGGGCTCTGGCAGGTTAGTAATAATAAAACAAATTAGCATTATCAGCTTGACGATGGCAACAGCTTTAAATGTTGACTAAGAACTTTTAAATTCCTTATTCCAGTTTTGCTTCTCGTCTGAAGGCAGAAAAAATTGGCAGTAAAAGAAATCCTTTGAATAGAATTCACTGTTCATTGTGTGGTGTTCAGGAGTAGTACAGTAGAATTAATTGGTACTTTTTGTATTAGACTGAGGAAGCAACTTTTTTTTTTTTTTCCTTCTTTTTCCCCTTTTCCCTAGGTTTGTCCAATCCACAGAGTTTTGTTCCTTTTAAAAGTCTTGCTCCCAGAGTAACATTATATGCTTTACATAGATGCCTCTTGGGGGGAGTCTACTCCACTCCCGAGGTAGATGGTAGACTATAAGGCAAAGCCACCTGTGAAAATAAGCCTCCTAATTTATTGTTTTAAAACTGATCTAATCCAAAACATCTGATAATCGAGGGAATCATGTAGCATTCTTTTTCATCAATTTATTGATTGCAAATACTTTTGCGGTTAAAAATGAATGTGAGAAAGCAAATGATGGGTGCAGGAAACTATGTAGACAAGGTGGTATTTCACAGGCCGGATGAAAAATAAATGCCAATACTTTTGAATGTTATGCCTGAGATTTTGTAATACTTTCGTTGCTTCTGCATGTATACATGCAAAAGCAGAAGGGAAAGTTTATTTAAAAAAAAACCCAAAAAACAGCAGCAGCAAAAAGCCCTCCAAGCCAGAAAATAATATTTTTAACAACTGTACTAAAAAAGTGAAATTTGACTCCAGCCTGCAGTGTAGATATAATTCCATTCGTTACTGGGATACTGGAAGGACTGCAAGGACTGCACACAACTTTGAGACTAGATGTCCCTTTTCTGTGCTTCCACCTACTGCTAAAACGTGTGGTGACTGTTGGGCTGGAAGGCTGAGCAGGAGAATATGTCTAATCTTAAAGCCTTCTGCTTTTGAGAATACTCTGTTTATCTTCTGTGTTTTGTGTTATTTTTACAGTCCTGGTCATATTTTCCTTTTTGTTGAGCTATCAGAAGTGATCTGACTCTATGAGCAGTGTAATGACTCTACTACTGCTGCTACAGCAACAGTGATCCTAATGGCTCCTAAAAGGATAGTGGGCGTCACGTAGCTGCGAGAGGAAAAAATGACCTAGCATGTGTTGACAAACCAGCACCAAGAAGAAAATAGCCTGCACCACTTTAAAGTACGAGGTAGAAGATAGTTGAGGATGTAGGGGATAGATTCCCTTCGTACGTGTTTTTAATTTTTCTGGTTATACTGCAATAAATGTGTAAATGCTTCTAGACGTTGCCACTAAGATTACACATCAAATTGCGTGCTCAGTGGCAGTTTGCCACTGCCAGGGGCAGTACTGCATATCTAATCTGATGCAAGGTTACAGGTAGTGCTTTTTTTCACTAACAGATGCATCTGTATAAATTATTGAAATTATTCATTCTGTGTTTTCTATAAAAAAAAAAAAAAATATTAGTGCTATTAGATAGAAACAGATTGTCAAACAATGTTTTCCTGAGCCTTACTAACAAGATTATTAATACATGATCTTTGTAAGCTTGTTTTACTTGGAGTACATTTAGTGGTGTTTAATCTACAAAGGGAAAGAAATAACTATAAGTATTTGTAATGGGGCTCCTTTGGTTTTCCAGTGTTACTGCACTAGATACACACCTGAAAATACCTCCTTGTTTTCTTTTCTCTTTTGGGTTGGTTGGTTGCGATTCTGTCTTTGGGATGTTTTGGAGAGGATTTTAACCACTTTCCACAGAGAACTACTTTAAAGCTAAAATGATGTACATGTCTGTGAAAACTAAATTGGCACACTAAATTCAGTGCTTGTTAGAGAGGAGGACTAATCTACTAGTGAGTGTCCCAGATGCTTCTCTGTAGTTACAGCTCGTCTAGAGTTTCTCAGGATTCCCAGCTTCGTTTGTCAGTGTGTTCCAGAACTGTCTTGAAACAGTCTTTAGAGATCCCATGACACTTTCCGTGGGTGCTCATAATTGCACAGTAACACCCGTGTGACTGTGTATTATGGTATTTAATTTTCCTTCATGTTTTCAGCCTCTGTTCAGTGATACTTCCATGCAAACAGTTCATTGAGGGACTGATGCCACATTTCACTCCCCCAGCATTGCATCATGAAATTAATTACAGATGACCACAGAAAAAATGCTGTCCAAAATTGACCGTAATCTAATAGCAGCCCCACAGAAGCAGACCCTGCATCTCCAGAGAGCCAAAATTAACTCTGAATCTGTATGTGGGTCATTCATAGGCAGGTCATTGCAAGATCAGTTGTAAATTGTGACTGTATGACACTTTCAGTTTACTTACAACTTTTGAGCAAAGGGTAGGGAAAGAATAGGGAATTTTGTTTAACTACTGAAGCTGAGATAGGTATACATGTTTCATATAGAGCCTGCTGTTTATATTGCTATTTTATGGTATGTATGTAAATAGCATTAACAATATGTACTGCTAAGGATAATATTAAAGAAAATAGAAACGATGGAATAGAATAGTTTCTGTTGTTGGAGCAATATTGGTTAGGCCAAAGAAGTTTAAATAAAATGTAAATCAGTTGATTATCAGTTAACAGTTAAATGTTAATCCAAAGAGTTTTTAACAGATGTGTCATAATTAGACAAATGTTGCTTCTTTTCAGTCACCAAGTGTACAAACTAGCAGATTAGTAACAGGCTTTGGTATTCATGGGCTTAAAAAAATGAAAAACAAAAAAAAGCAAAGCTAATAGCCAGAACAATTACAGCTGCTCAAAATAAAAATGATACCAATGTTCTGAATTCTCTAAGTCATGTAAGTAGTGAAGAGGGAAAACACTTTCCATATTTTTAAAAAGGTTTTTATATTAAGAGTTCTTAAATAACCTAACATTTGAGGAATTTGGGCAGCTCTGATTTCTGTCTTTCATTATTATTATCTGTATCTATTAAATGTTTTGGTCTAGTTAGCTTTTAAAAGGTATATGAGAAGATAACCTTAAGTAAGGTAATAATATGTATTTTAAAAGTTTTTATTTATTATCTAAGGAGTGTAATCAAACATGCAGCTTTTTTGACAGATTTAATCTGTGCTGTAACACAGTAGGAGTTGATTGTTGCTTACTTATCAAAATGTTCTAGGTTTAAAAGGCTAATATTTATTAAAAAAAAAAAAAAAGAAGCAGCAGTGAATTCCTGGCAATAAAATAATTCAACTAACTTTAACCTTCTAAGCATGATAAGGATTTTTGCATCCCGATTCAGTAACAGCTTATTTGATCATTCTGAGTGAAAAGAAAAAGAGTCAGTCTATTTGCTTTCATAATCTTGCTTGCTTGATTGACTAATGGAATTTATTCACCATAGATTAATCATGGTATTCAAGAGCCACTCCTCCATGTGAAAGAATTACAAGAAAAAATTCTAAAAATAAGTGAATGGCAGTTAATATCATAACCATCTCTTGGTTTGTTATACACATGTTTTTCTGGTCAAGCTCGTTACTGTAGTCTTTTAGCACAAAAGCCTTTTTGTGGGCAGGAAAATGAGACATTTAGACCCATGTTGTGAAAGGTAGCCACAAATCTTACATCTCTGGGCTAGAATGTCTCTCTTGAAAATTCTGGGCTTTTTAAAATCACTTTCATAACACAGGGTGAACGTAGATAGACAACAAACTAGCCCTTCTGACAGTCAGGCTGAAGAAGTCTCTGATGGGTACCAGAACAAGACATCTGGAATTGCTGGTTCCTACTGAGTGGTTTGACCTTTAGAACTTCCTCAAGATCTCATGGGAAAATGATGTCAGAAGTGGAAACAGAATTTTGTTCTCTAGAGCAAATCTATTTTTATTAACAAAAATGTTATAATTAAGGCTTCATCATGGTTTCCACTCAAAGTTCCTGGTTTAAATGCTCTAAAACTTAATGCTCTTTAGGTAGCAATTCCCAGGCTTTTTTCTTCTCCCTGAGAATGGTTATTTTGGGAATTTGCATTAATACAGTTTTCTGAGGGAGAGGAGAGACAAGGAATGAGGACAGTGACTTTTTTTTTTTTTTTTTTTTAAATTAAAGCAAAACTTTGAGTACGTACTAAGGAGATACCCGTTGAAGTGTTTCAAGTTTTATTTGACTACTACACAAACTTTGAAAGCTAACGTATGTGCCGGATTCACTTTGAAGTACTATTAAGTATATAAACTGAGTGACTAGAGAGCGTCTGCTGCTTACATATTTCAATAACCTTGTGTTTTACAAATGTGTATTTCCATGTTTCGCATCTCAAGATCAGGCATTGAAAAAGGATAACATTATGCTAGTATGGTCTAAAATTAGGTAAGGACTTACCTAATAAAAAATAGAGTAGTTTTACATATTCTGATTTTTTTTTAAAACCTTCCAACTTGACCAACTGCAAAATAGATTTTTCATTGATGGAAGTATGTCTTGAATCTAAAATTCAGTTGTGAATCCTTCAGTTGAGTATTTGACATACTGTTAAGTTTGACAGTAGTGGTGGTTTGGGTTTTTTTCGTTGGTCTTTTGTTGTTGTTTGGGTTTTTTTCCCCCAAAATGGCAAGTATACTTTATTTTGCTATTTCTAAAACAAATTGAACTATTTATCTATAAGTCTGATTTTCACTGGCTGCAAATGTTTTGATAAACTTGTCTTGAACAGTGAAAATTACAATTAACTGGAAAAGGCTTTTTCTTACGAAAGTAATCTTAAGAATTGTCAGTTTGGTATCTAGTTTCAAGTTAATGAGTTGAAAATAATTTCAGCCCTCCAAGAAGTCTTTGAAAATACTGGATCTTCCTGCTGATTGTGAGGTTTATATCTCATAGTGTTTAAAATGATTCTGCCTTCTCTTTATGCTATGAGAAGGATGCATATGAACTAAGGCTTCTGACTACTTCAAGGAGAAAACTTTTAACAAACCATAGCCGGAGCCGAGCCAAATAGCCACATTATTTTAATTAAATAATGCTGCAGCTTTTAATTTTAAATTTTAATTGAAAGGCTTTTTCCTCACATGAGCAAAGCCCGAAGGGTTATTTTTTTTCTCTTAACAGCTGCTGACATCACTCACACCTAAATTATGGGGAATTGCATTCCTCCTGCTGATTTAGGTTCTACTGATGCTGCCAATTACAGCAGAGGAAACAATGGAGGCCAGAGGCCTGAATGCAAATATTGACAATATGTGATGGCAGAAATTATTTTAATGTTGTTTTTAATGCATTTCTTTGTAGTATAGTATCTATTTTTGCATTAATAAATGGATACTTCAATTGAGGTCAGGATTTATGTTTTAAATAATAATTTAAGGAGCATTCATGCTCAATTTCTTGTGATATATTGGCAATTCTTTCCAAGCATCATGGGCTAGTTGTGTTTCTATATAAGATGGTGGATTTAATCATAACAATATATATCTATGGATCAGAGCAGAAAATGTATTTAGGATTTAAAATGTATAGTTTCCCAGATTCTCTCTGCATTTGTTCTGTGCTACTGATGTGCGTGTGGAGGCTTAGGAACGTCAGCTGAAAAGTAGTAATGTGTTTTGTAGAGAAACTGCCAGAATTTTTCAAAAGAACTTTTTAGTGCTTCTTCCTTCTAATCCATAGTGCCGTACAGTACATGCATGCTATGCTCTACATGCACACTGTATGTTCTTTGAAAAATGGATGAAATTTGCTAAGTTGCTTGATAAAACTAAGTTAAGAATATGTGAGTTAGAGGTCATAATTTTTATATTTTAAAAAGTGAGCAAAAGAAGTCATGTCCATATTAAGAATATGGCTTCTGCATAAAACCAAACATAGTTTTATTTAGGAATAACCTTTGTCTCTTAACGTGCTGTAGGTGATAATTTTTTGTATGCAAGTGGGAACATTTGTGTACGAGAAGAAGCCTAGGAGCCTAAAAGTGTCTGAGTGTAGTTGAGCACATATGCTTAATACTTAGTAAATTTATATGTTTCACAACAAGCTTTTCAGTCCTTGCTTGAGGCTGAGGTCAGCCTAGACTTGGAATTGAAAGTTATTACTTACATGACAGAAGCTTAAACTGAGATATTTTGAATAAAGGACAGTGTTTACAGCTCGTGAGTTGTGTTAGCATTTTGAGCTTGGGAAAGCAAGGAGCATGCAACTTGGCTAAAGTTAAAAGTTATCTGTACGTCACTTTTTTTCCTGCCTCTAAGAACCTGGCCTTTGCTTGTACTCTGTCAGTTAATTCTAGTTGCCTCTTAAAATTCTTGTATTTCCTGTGTTCTCTGTTGTATTGATGTAATTGCCAAGGCAGGATCCAGAGATGACTTCTTAAATCATGTGGTAATGATGACGATTAGCTAAGATAAATGTCAAACAAGTATGTCATATTGTCATCTCTAGAGTTTTTAGAATCGCACAGAAAATACACTTTATAGTACATGATTGTGCTGTATTTATGAACAGTTATCTTTGGTATGTTTCATTTGATGCCCCTTTAGCCTAATGAGGCATCAGATGCTATGCACATGGGTGTGATTACTGCACAAATATTGGCTGTCTCTTCTAGTTCCTTAGTGTTCCAGATGTTGGGATCCATGGCAGACCGTGGTTAGCCTCACCTGGAGTAACTCAGTTGTATGTTTGCTTTGCCCCCATTACCAGATTCCTCTGTTGTTAGAGTTTTTCACATTTCCCAAGTATCCAAGCTCTGTTTGCCCCATATAATAGGCAATAATAGATGTCTATCTGTTAAGGAGGGAGGGGAAAATGGGGGGTAACAAAAAAAAATATGTAAGGTGAAGGAAAGAGAAAACATGGAATCTAGTGTAAGAGTAAGCAATGGGCGTAATCTCTAAAGGACAAAATGGTACCAAACATGCAATTAACTAGAGTTTCAGGGTCTGAAGAGTTAAAAATCCATCTCTTGTATAACAGACCATTTATCAGTTTATGGAATTGCTGTGCTCTCTTTAAAAGACATGTTAACTTGAATCAAGTGCAGGTCCTATAATTTTCACACTCTAAGTATTCCTTTTATTCTTTGTCTTACATTCAAAAAGGAATAACCTAAAAATTAAAGCTTGTCTCCTGTGTAAAATCCTGGGTGTTTGAAGTTGAATCCTGTTGTCATTTTGTACGTGTACTTTCCACTGATTTATATGGAATTGCTGTGCGTTTCTGTTGCAGTACTTGGCCTGAATTCAACTCAACTGCCTCCTCATTGTTCGCATGAAAATATTGATAGCTTTAATATTAAAAAATCCTATGTTAAGATGCAAGGTTAATTTATTTTTTCATGTGGTATATACCATGTGACTATACCAGCCTAGTATTCCTTAGCACAGTATATTTTCTGCTCTGTAAAGAGCTGTGGCTTTAAAATGGATGAGTGAGTTGGCATTTGAAATCAAGGGTGTGACCAGCTTGAAGCATCCATTAAAAGCGTACGTGAACCTTTGGGGCTCCTTGGGTTTTGCCGCTTGTATGACTGTTCTTACAGAGAGGCCCAAGCAGTTATCAACGTCTGTCTCCCAGAACGGTTCTCTGTGTGTCCTCACCAGACCTGCAATTTGAATCGTTACATGCTACTTTCTCAAGGTTGTCAACACATTTGAAAGGCTCATCTGGACACTCCTCAAATGTTTGTTCCCGGCTACAAACACTTGTGGTTTGCCTTGGAATCCTTTTGGATAAACCACAGACACTTGAGCCTGGCATAACTACTTGAAACACGCATGACAAATATGTTGATTACTTCTACCTAATTGTCACTCAGCTTAAGAAAACAACCCACAAATCAAAGAGAAACCACCAGAACTTGCAGATCTGAAAAGCTAAGGGTTATTTTGTTTTATTGAGGCTGGAAGGCTGACACCTTTCAGAGCTCTTGTAGACAAGGCCTTATTGTCTAACTGGAGAAGAAGAGAGGTAGTACTGCAAGGGGAGGCATACCTTTCAGAGAAAAATCTCTACAGCCATCGCTAGGCCCAGTTCTGGATTATTTGTCTCTGTCTTATTTGAGAGGAAGGGCCAACCTTCAAAAAAACAAAGCCAGGTTGAATCCCAAGTGTTGCTCTCCTCTAAAGAGCAAGGCTGCTTTAAAAACAAACAAGCACTAAGTGCAGAACTGCAACATTGCAGTTCTGTGGCTAGATTTCACTAGGTGAAGTTCTTACATTTTCTACTTCAAAATACTTTAAAAGCTTGTGAGATTTCTTATTTTAAAACTCGATGATGAAAAGTCATCATTGTACAAGAATTTTGATCCCTTTCACAATTTCAGTGCTGCTGTAGACATTTGTGTGTGGGAGTCACTTAAAATTTCTTAGATATGTGAATATGCCTGCTGAAATCAGTAATACTTAAAATTGGACACATGCTGACATGTTTGTAGGTTTTGAGATCTAGACTTCAGCACAGAAAACATTTTTTGAGTGAAAATTTTATCCTGTAAGCATCATCTCATGCGCCTCTCCACTCAAAAGCTGTAGTCTGAAAAAAGCTGTTAGATTTTGCCAGCAAATCTGCTGACAGGTTTATGAACAAACCCAAACATTTTTCTAGTGTACTAGCACTGGGAATGTTCATGCACCTGTATCAGTAAAACGCTTTTTCCAGTGATGAACAGGCAATGCAGTCTCCTTGCAGAAATAAGTGTTCTGGGTAAATATTCAACTCTCAGTGCAGAGATCACTGTGAATAGTACAATCCCTGTGTGTATTTCAGAAAGGTAAATGAGTAAGTTTTAACTTTGCACTTTGTCCCTGAAGTGAGCAGCTCAGTGTCATTTTGAACTATGATGGTATTATCACTGTGGGCATCCAGTAAGGTACTGGATGATGTGCTGTAGTTAGCCTGGAGCTTCTGGGCAAAAGCCTGTAAAAAACAAACACCCTCCCCCACCAAAAGACAGAAAAATGGTACCAGAACAGCCAACCACTGAGAACTCTTAAGAATGAGGTAGAGACATCGTTCCAGTAGAATTGAACTTTAATTCATACAGTTAATAGAAGGCAATTAATAGAGTTGCATTACTAATGCCAAAAAGTTTGTTATTCTCCCTCTGCATCGGGAATGTTTATGTATAGAGAGTTTTCTTTAAGAGTTTATGGGTTTTTGTATGTCATTGTGTTTTCCATATCAAGGGAAAAAGAACTGAAAAACTAACATGTTGAAATAGAGCTTTGTGGAATTTGACTGCAAATGGCTACAGTTCACTGAGAGTATATAAGCGTATTCTGCAGTGGTGCTGCATCAGCATTGGCTGTCCTGGGAAAGTTTTCCCTGAAGGGAAACCTTAGCTGGCAGCGCATGGGATGAAAGAGTGCCCACAAACAAGGCCAGGTCTCTCCAGCTGAGCTGACCTAATGTTGTGAAGACTGCCCAAGCAAAGGCAGCCGGCTGGGAATGTTCTGTTGGAGTACTTTGGTTGCTCACAGGAGTCTAGTTGATTTATTATTTTTTTTTGCCAAACGTTTTAGGGTACACAGGGTCTACATTTTCAGAAAAGTGTAATTTGGGCAAACAATATAGAGTCAAATAATACAATATTGTAGGTCTGGAACCTTATCTGTTAGTTGGCAGAGGTGAAGTAAAGACAGAATTGTTTGTTTTAGAAGACATTTTGTTAAGGTGGAAAAAATTAGTTATCAGAACGCTTAACAGCTAGTGTTTTTTGTATGAGTGCTCTTTCAGTCCTTTTAAAATTGTCTTGAAGCAAGATATTCAGTGTGGGCTTTTAACCTTATAAACTATATTTCTCTGTGAGAAAATAGGAAGGAATGGATCTTAAGACAATCTGAAATTTTATATTGCTTACAACTAAAAACAGTGGTTATAATTGTGAACATCTATAGTGTTTTCATGAAAGTAACCCATCTAGGTAGCTTTACTGAATTTTGTGGAGGTATAAGCATTTTGCCTAAATAGCGATAGAGGATTCACTGCATCTTTATATACCTTATAATATGCCTAGTTTCCCATACTAGTGTCTTGTGGGGCCATCTTACTAGTTCAATGAAGATAAAATCATAGGATTATACAGACACTACTGAGTCTGCATAAAAGACTTTCTTTTTTATGTTGCTTTATTTAAAGCTTATTTTTCTGCAGACCTTCATGCTGTCAGACTTGTTAAAATAATAGTACAGTAGACTCTCTTCTGCCACTTCTGTAGTATTTTCCATGATGGAATACAAGAATAGCAAAATATTCAGTAATTCCATATCCTTGATTTTTTTTTCATAATTGATATTTAAAAGCAAGTACAACTTGGTCATACTAGACTCAAAATTCCTTCTATATATGAAGAATTTTGTCATTTCTTTCTACATCCCTACAGTTGTTTGTCTTGCCAAATATCACCAAGATCTCTGTGGGTGAAAAATGATTACATAAAACCAAAAATAATCTCCCCAAACCTACATTAGTTTTAAAGAGAGCACATGTTTATACTTTGATTTGTTACATTGTTCTCTTAATATAGTTTGAGCATATTCTAGGGGAGATAGTGTTTGTCTAAGTGCATACCTTTCATGCTATGATCTTTTGAGGGATTTCATGCTAAGGAGTAATTTAAGAAATTTGATATGAGGAAGGAAACAATTTTTTCCTTCAGTCCATGCTAAATAATTCTACTAGCTGTGGACATGTCTTATCTTTGGATAAGATAATTCGTATTATATGGGGTTGTTAACTTTCTCAGGGCACTCTTTAACTGGGGTATGTTAATCCTTTGGCCATTTCAGCTCACATAATTCTTTTCCTTCTGACTTACATTTTTTGTACAATTTTGGTTTCCTAATACTTTCCTATTTACATACATAAAGCTGTTGAACTGAATTACATCAGAATGTCAAAAAACTAGTGTTGCCTTAAGGTCTGGGGGGGTTTCTTTAATGAGATAGGAAAGTTTGGGCGTCACGTCATTCATCTCACATGGGTGAGATGAGATTCAGCCACTATTTGCGTAGCAGTTTGAAGACTAGAGAAAACATTCACGGAAAGTACAGGAATCAATAATACTGCTTATAAAAGAATGATCAATGGCAAGTTTTTGTTTGGTGTGGTTGGTTTTTTTTTTTTAAATGAGAGTATTTTTAGCAGATGTGGTCAAGATCAAGGCCCCGCTGTGCTATATAGGATGTTCAACTTGTATAAAGCAGGAACAGATGCCCTTCTTTTTACTGACTACAAATGTGATTATCTTTAAGCATGTTAATAGATCTTATTGACTTAATTATACTAAATACCCGAGTAGAAATAGTGTGTAAGTATTGGGATATTACCCTAAAAGTAGACGTAAAGTTTGAATGAAAAGAATTCTATCCGTTTTACAGGTACGAAAATAAGGTGTATAGAGTGAAGCGGTGTTCTATGGTCAGACACAAGAATTAGGAGATTATACTTTTTTTATTGGTTCTCAGGTTATTGGTTACCAAAGAACTGTTCCTCTTTTCCAGCTTGAAATTTAACTTGGTTGCATAAAATGTTCAGTAGTTGAGTAAATAACATGCTCTCCGCTCCCCGCCTCCTTATGTAGCTTGTTGCCTAAATGGAGGAATGAATACTCTAGCTACTGATCTATATTTTCTTTCTGTTCCAGTAATGGAGAATATAAAATATTCCCTGTTAATTTTTGGTCTGTTTAAAAATTCAGACAAATTAATGTAACGTCTTTTCAGGTTCTATATTAAAATCAGAAATGAAGCAATTTTTTGTTCCTTAAGAAAACTATCCCTCCTCTGCCAGTTTGGTTGCTACTTTTTGACAAGTATTTTGAAACTGTTTAATTTTAAAATCAGTGGTTTTAATCCAGAACTGCTATCTCCTTGTGAAGTTTGGCAATCCTTCTTCAAAGATTGCAGATACAAGTATTTGTGTTGAAAGATTGACCATGTTTGAACAAGCTTCCTAGCTGTACTGTGCCTTGCCAGTAATCTCGTTTGTGGGATTCTGGCAGGTCACGCTCTGAACCAGAGGGTTGGATTTTCTTATTCTTTCTGGTGTTTAGGCCAATGTGACATCAGAATTTCTGCCTTTAGGAGATAGGGTTGTGGTTGGCAGAAGTACATTTCTTCCACTGACAAGGAATCTAGCCACAGTAAGAAACGTCTGACGTGCCCTTCTGTGGGGTTGCCTCTGTGGTGGATTCAGAGTCTGGATCCAGAGTTCCAGTCCCAAACTGAGCTCTCCAGAAAAAATATTATACCTGTTCTTGTTTCGTATTCTGGGGTAGAAGGGTGGGGGGGCACTACTTGATGAAGTCAAGTCATATGAAAAGCATGAACAGTAACTCCTTCCCTGTAAATAAGTTGAATTCTAGTTTCCTATTATTTTCTAGGAAAAAAAAATAAATCCCTTTTCTTCTTCCTTCCCCTTCCTCCTTACTTTTGTTTCTCTTTTTAATCCCTGCAAAAGCCAAAAGATCCCCTAAAAATCTGAACACAAACCTAAAATAAACCTCAAAACAACAACAGCAGAATTCCTAAACCAACTTCTTTGTGTCTGACAGCAAGTTAAAATCTGAAGCTGAAAATGAAATTGAGGTGCTTCTCTCTAAGTTATTACAATACAAACAATGGGAGCTTGTTGGGTGAGAATGTGCCAGTTGAGGGATCTAATCTTAGGTAGACATGATAATGTTTTCATTAATTAGAATTTAAATACAGTTTAAATAAAAAAAATTGAATGAGAGAATGCAAGGAGTGTTACCCAGTCCATTTTTCAAGGCCTATGTTGTTTCCGCAGGGCTTGAGGGGCCAGGGGAAGTGTTAACCAAACACGAATTTGGTCATTGACTTAATTGGATGTATCTTTGAATTTCCTTTATTATAAAAACAAATCAGTTTTCGTATTTGAAGAAAGCCATACATGAATAGTACATAACATATATTTGCACTGTGTAGAGCCTGTGGTCTGACTGAATTATGTAAAAAAATTAATTGTGTTAACAGCTGGCAAAGCATTGGTATATGATTTAAATTTAATCTCTTAAATCAACTCATATAAAATGACTTGATATTGTATTTTTGCACTGAGATCTTGGTGACTGTCTCGTTCCAAAAAAACAAGAAGAGGGGGAGTGCAAAATGCAGATATGAGGTAGGCCCTTTTTGTACCTGAGCAGCCACATAATTTGACAGATACGGTCTTCAGAGATGATGCACATTCCTTTTTTCATATGTGTCTGTTTTTCTTGGCTAATGAAGGATCTCATCCAGTGTTTTTGTATGTGTGTCAGAGGTCTGTAACTACACTTACAATTCATTTGTCAATTGTGTCTTCTAATTGAAATAGAAAGAGTACTGTTTCTTGAGAAATCACACTAAGAAACTTACCTTCTCTAAGTCCCATGCCACATGGAGACACATGATCCCGCATGACGTGATATTTGATCACTGCCAATAACTTCTGTATTTTTCATTTAACTCAATGGGAAACAGCATGCGCTGGAAGCCACCAATTCTGTATCCCAGTCCGTATGCACAAGCCTTTGAGATGAGTGTGGCGGTGACTTCATCCAAGCGCAGGAATCCATTGGTAAAGGTTAGACTGCAGATTAGTGTCTAAATGTGATGTTTCTCTTCAGGTTTCTGATTCTATATTTCTCTCTCTCTCTCCTAAACCTGACAAAGCAACAACCGGTTTGACCAAAATAAAGTAACAAATAAGAAAACAGAAAAATAAATCAGAATCGTAAAAGTCCAATTGTGGTAACTTCATAGATATTCATAGCAAAGCAATAGTTGTGTGCTGGTTCACTCTATAGACAGTGTTTTAAATGTCAGGATTCTCAATCATAAATTTTTATTCTGTATTTTATGTAAGAATACATTATTGGTATTTACCTAATAAATAGGTCATATTTGGAGAAGAAAGTGTACTACTTGCACTGGAAAATTCCCTAAAATACACTAAACTCACAGTGCATATTTTATTCTCCTACTGGTGATGTTGACAAAGGCTTAGGATGTGTTTTCATTTAATTTTTCATTTCTGCTGGTGCATTTTGACCATAAAAGCATATCGACTCTTCAGATGAATGATTGTATCACAGACTACACAGTATTATTGTGGTTCAGGAAGTTGACATAACACAAGGAATGGAACTTGAAGCACAGGATGATTGTATGCAACAAAATGTAACTTTTGATGATACAGTTTATGAAAACAGTATTTTGAAGAAACAAAACTAGAATCTTTATTGGAGTGAACGGAAGTCCATGACAGGCTGCTCAGTCCTGGTCCTCAGCAAGGGTGTGTTGTTGGAGCTCTGCTGAATCCTTAGTGAACAAGGTTTCTGTGCAAGTGTTGAGCAATTCTCTTCTGTTCTCTACTGATGTTAGTCTGGCTCACTGCAGTATAAGATGAAAAGTTTTTGTTGGGAAATACCTGAAAATAATTATAAAGGTTGGTCAGGGGTACAAAACCACTAATTTCCATAGATACTTTAACAGCTTATTTTTTCTTGTAATTTATACCTTGTGATGCAGCTTTAGAGGTAGAATAGTGCTTAATTTAAGGAAATTAATCTGAAGGAGGTGACTTTTTCTTTTGCTGTCTGATTCATACACATTGTGTAGGAAGGGTAGGGTAAGACAAATCATATTTTTCTGAGCAATTATATTAATTTTTCAGTTGGAATAAAACTTGGAAAGCAGATGTTTTACTTGATGATTGCCTTCCTGGGTGAGTGTTTTTCTTAGTACTAAATACAAAGGTTCATTTGTGCAATCAAGTTTTAAGCTTGGAGTTGTACTGTATCATAAGACTTGTTTGTGCCTGAGAATAATTTGCTATAATAAATCTTGCTGAAGCTGTGCATTTGAAGAAATAATCTAGCCTGTTTAAATCTTGTTTGCAATAAGAAACTGCACCGGTTCCGAGATTTCCTGGAAGATGCCCTTACCTTGATAAGCTTTTTCATGAGTATATCATATTCCTCATTTCTCTGGCAACCCCCTCTATCAGCTGTGTGTGAAAGGGAGCATTGTCCCCCAACACGCACATTGTTCTGCCTTCTCTGAAACCAAATGAGAAGAAGTAGTTCCTCTCTCCTATGAGTGTATGGGGAAAGAGGGAGAAATCTCTGTTAGGATTTTCTGCAACTGTACACAGCACGGTTGACCAAAGTATAATCTGGGCTCTGTTCTGCAGTCCAACCTGGCTCACAAGTCCCCTTTGACCTCTTCCCTCCCAATTATACACACCTTCCTTCCTTCCACCCCCCCTTTTTTTTTTTTCCCTTTTCTTTTCACACTGTAGTGGTTGAAGTGCCAGACCCTGCAAACTGATAAGATAAGAACCACATGGTGCGTTGCCATAAGCCAGGGGTCCCTACTGGGTCCACTGACGCACGCAGTCCTCCCCTGATGTCAAACAGCTGATAAGTAGCACCTTGGCTCTGGTCCCAAACCTCTGTGCCAAGAGGGAAAAAAAGGCTCTTTGTCTGCAAAAGGCAGCTCTGTTGAGATATTTTTTTAACATCTTGCTGCTTGTCTTGAATTCAGGCCAGAGTTCTGTCTGTTTAAACTATTTAGTATTATTTCTGAATTGTTTGGCAAGAATAGATGTCCGCTCAAAAAAGTGTGTTTAATTCATCATGCGTGATGTATATTTGACTGTACTTGCAGCATCAGACACACAATACAGCGTGTAGTGTTTGTAAAGCATGATAGCCAAGCCCAAGTTACAATGTTGTTTAAAGCTATATGAAGCTTTTCAGGAAGCTTAATATCTTACTGTGGCGCAGAACAAAAGAAAAAAAAAAATCACAAATTTAAGTCTAAATCTATGAATAAAAAGAAAGGGCTGCCAAACCGATTCTATAATAAACATAAAAGAATAGTACTGCTCTCTGAAGTCTTTCACCTTTTCTATTTTTTTCTCTTCATCTTTATAGTCCTTATTATTTGACCATCTGTATTAAATTGTAGTTCCAGTACTTCAGATTTTTGAAAGATGTTCTTGTGCTTTGAAAGTGTTATATTTTCTCCTGTTAATTTTTCTTAAAAAAATAATTATTTGCTAAATATTGCTGAATGTTGAAACCTTTAGAAGATGGGGTCATTATCTTAAATGACTTCAGAGCTTTAAGTCTTGCAGTATTTTTGAGAGAGGAAATTGAACATGTTTCATAATCATGCTTATGTTTGTATATTTATATAAGCTATTTGTTTGAAAATGATACATTCATCTTTTTATGTTTCAAATTTGTGTTAACTTGTAATTTTTATGTATATATTCTTTTTTTTTTTTTACACTTCAGTGTACTTGTAGATGTGTTCATAGGAATATACAGTGATAATTTATTTTACAGTGCTGTAAAGCCAAATCCAAATCAGATGTGCCAGGATGACCTAATTAATCAGCAGCATCAAAGGCTTGGGTAGCCACTGCAGTGGCTACTGTTGTTGAAGCCCCTCTAAGGCTGCTAGAGGTAGCCTTGTAGTGTTGCTGCCACAAATAGTGAATTTGGTGGCAGAATAACACTAACACAGTTAGCATGAGCTAATGATTCAAATCCTTATCCAAAGCTTTTTGGACTAAGAGGATGCTTCAAACAACTGTTGGGTCTTTACTTTTAGTGATACCTTAACTGAAGACGGTATGTCTGTGTTGTGAAGCATGGGGTTGATGCTAACTTTAATGTGTCTTTTTCAGTGAGAACATCAGTGTATGTGGCATATGTGCCATCTTACAGGTGTTATAAAGAAATTATTAAAATATATGGACTCATTTTCAGCTTCTTTGTGTATAAAGCCATATATCTTACTTGTCATCCATTTGTAGAACTTCATCCATTTATCATAGACCATAAAAATTGCCTCAGAAGAGCATGTGTTTCTGTCTGTCTGTGTACGTTTAAAATGCCAGATGTGAAAGTCTGCTGCAAAACAGGTTTTCACAATTGGAGAATGATGCTAGCTCAAAGTACTGTTTTGGGTATCTGAAAATATAACTTCTCTTGGGGCTTATCTGGCTATGTAGGTGATGCTTGCAAAATTCAGCTGAATTTCTGATCAGGAAGAGCTTGTAAGATTAGTGCCTCGGTGGTTCTGAGTTGGATTGGAAGCACAGCATTAAACATGCTTCATTTCTGTAAGGATTGGATACATAGGTGTGTCAGAAACTTTGGGACTTCATATTATTTGTAGTTTGTGCAGTCTAATTTTAAGATGAGAATACAACTTTTTGTTGTGAAAGACTATGTTCCTTTTCAAGTATGTAGTTGTTTTAAGAGGTATCTAACTTAACCTGAAGTGAAATTGGTCATCAAGTGATCCATTATGATTTTTTTTTCTGGCTGCACAAGAAGTCAGAATGGAGTGGTTTATATTATGTGCAACTCTGACTTTTCGGGGAAATTATTATTTAGAAATAAATTATGTAGTGACTTTCACCAATATACAGTGTTTTTCTCCCACTTCAACTACAAGATAATTGGGCATTATTTTGTTTTGAGCATTATTTTGGGCATATTGATTAATATGGGAAGGTTTCTCTTAGCTCTCTTCCCCTTCTCAGTCTGGTTGTTGCAGACTTACTTGTTTGTCAAGAAAAAGTCTATCAAAAGTATTTTATGGATCCTCTTTATGCAAAAGAAGGGAGAGACATTCCCTTAGTCCTCTGCTGCTTGTGGTTTCTAGAGACTGTATTTTCTGTAGAAGCCTATTAAAGAGACTGTATTATGAAGCATGACTTAAAAGGCTGGTTTTGAGTTAACTATTGACAGCAAAAATATAAAATGAGAGATCCAAATATTATACACATACCGGTATATTTTCACAGTTGTCATATTTAGAGAACCTTTCTCTGACAAATATGTTCTTCTGCTTAAAATTTGCAAGAGGAAGTACAGGTAGACACTGTAATTAATAGACACCAAATCTCACCATCCAACTTCAGCAGGATGATGTTTCACCCTAGGGATTCGAGGATGATTATCCTCAGATAATTTTGGAAAGAATTGCAATTATTATTTTGAAGTCAAAAACATTTCACAAGTCCTCAGTGGGAAGTTGTCATACATAGTATTAATTTCCTATGTAATGTGACTCTAAATACTTTATACTCGTGAAATGTTAATGTTTATAAAATACAAAATAACTTAAATTCTCAGTTTATCGGTTAGCATCATTTTAATAATAGCATGAAAAGATAATTATGTTTTAATGTGAGTAATTATATAATTTTGGTCCTTTAGCAATTTGGAGGCTGGAATGGATTTCATTATAGTCAGCAGCATGATCTCAATGTCTTTAAGGGAAGCACCAGGCTCCATACTCTTCTTTTCCTTTGCTGTAATGATTTTTGTATTGCTTATATTACTTAAAATTCATGAAATAATTTTCTTCTGAGTAAAAGCAACTTTAAAACAGATTCTGAATCTCTCTGATCAACCCCTTTTTTGAATAATTCAGTTATTTAAAAAGACAGGTTTTTGTGGGAAGCGTGGTTTAGTAATATATTTGTAACATTCTGAATGTTTTATAATCTTAATAGAGGACAAACAGCATGGCGTGAAAGAAGGAGGATGAAAGTTACATTATGCAGAGTAACTGGAAAAATGTCTTAGGCTTCAAACAAGAAATCAGAAATTGTGAGATCTAGAATGAGTTATAGCTCGTGTGAAACAAACCCCAAGATGTTCCTTAGAAGAAGCCTGGCCATTAGAGCCAGAGGGAAGTCATAAATGACTTGCGCACTTAAGGCTGAACTAATGACTGCAGAAAGGTTAACTGTGAATAAACGTTTTATACAGCTGTATTAACATTGCATAATAGGAATATAGCAGGTGAGGAACATTTCTTGAAGTTAGCTACAGTAGGATTTGATGAAATTCTGGATCTCTTTATTTGAGGTGCTCATTCTGTGGGGGCTGCCCTCTCCTTTCCAGTCAGTATGGGGTTTTGGTTCCCTCCTGCTGCTGCTTTTTCCCAGAGCAGGCACCGCATGCCTGTGCCTGTGCCAGGCTGTGCTGTGTCACTGTCCCGGGCAGCGAGAAGAGCTGCTTCCCGTGAGCAATGTTTGTGGCACAACGAGACTGTTTGGGAATGGGTCAGATGTTTTCCCTCCATACGTGCTTCCTCTGTGCCTCTGAGAGGCATTCCCAAATTCTCATCCCTCAGGCATTCGGAAGGGAAACCAGTAATAGCTGTCCATCATTATTGTGACTTGGATGTGGTAGTGGACTCTGTGATGACAAGCTGAACATCTCTTGTGCCCTTTTTTTCTCTCCTCCTTCCTTCTCCTGTACCATTCCAGGCTTTTCTGCTTCTCAGTTTGAGAGCTGCTATGATGACCTACCGAACTTCATCTCAGCTTTAATGCTGTTCTGTGCATTATCACAACTGAAATGGGGAACTCTCACTTAACTTATTATAATGGGATTACTTTACAAAATGAACAGTGTTACTCAAAGAATAATTATTAGTCATTTGGTCTTGGACTTGACAGCACATGCAAACCTTTTCTTGTGCTACGTATATTTCATATCTTTCATGGAAGAGGCTACTTATTTGATGTTGATTTAGAGCAGAGAGAGAGACTTAAAGACTTTCTCTTATTGTATGTTTCTGTGCTGTTTACTGTGTAATTGAGTCCTTATTTTGATCACTTCTAGCGTATAACTTTGAATGTATAAAAATAAGGATTTAACTCTAGAAGCTTTGTAATAGTAAAAATGAAAATTCTGGCTTTATGTTTTTACTAGTTGCAGAAGTCTGGGCAGGAAACAATTTAGTTGTGTATAAAGGTGTATCAAGCCGGCCTGATGGAAAGGATACTGTAATGCACATTTGGAGTGCATTATTGCTTCTATTCTGATACAAAATGAGGGATGTAACTGTAAAATACGAGTTTCAGAGAAAGCAGGAATGTTTTTGCATATGATCTTGGTGGACATAGACAGGCTGCCAATGGTTATAATCCAGCTGTTCAAAATAGCATTCAGCAAGGTGGGTGACGTTTTGGGATGGTTAGTGCTCTATAGAAAGCTCAGGCCAATAAGCAGCAGCAGCTGAATGTGCAGCCCCCTGATGGCTGGGGTTTGTTCAGTGGATGGCAAAAATACTCTTTCTGCCTTTACTAAGTTCTGAAGAAAATACCTTAAAACAGAAAGAGGGCGTAATAGGAGGTTTCACTTCAAAATAAGGTGGGAGGTTACAATTGCATGCAGGCAAGCTCAAACTTTGTGGACTGAAAGAATGGAATGTGTGGATTAGAGGAAAGCAGTGATGGGACAGTTGTTGCCTAGAGCCTCTAGCTGTTGTTTTGCACTGCCTGCACATTAAAAAGAAAAGTTTTGGACACCCATGATTTGAATTAATTTAAACTGACAGTTTTCCTTTTATCACTTGAAAGCCAGAATGTTATTACAGTACTTTATTATAACTTGGTATGAATTATCCAAATACATATAGTTCTTTCTGTCCACTAAGCAGTAGGATTTACAAAAGAACCTAAGCAGGTTGAATGACTGTCAAAGAAATAAATGTTTGTTAGGCTTCTAAAGGGCTGTACCTCCTTTAAAAAACTTGATAAAGCATCTGCCATCTTTATGTTAGGGTATAATCACTGCAAATTTGGCTTGTTGTCCTTCACTGTTTTCAAGTCACAAATTCCTGTTATTGTCATGGTATGTGGTGTTTACTGAAAGCATCGAGGTACTTTCTTCTGAATGTGACATCTGTTGGAACAATTTTGTCTTTCCAGAAGCATTGAGATTTCCCTTTAGTGTAAGGTTTTTTTATTTGTATTCCTGTTTCATTGAAGAGGATCTTTCATTGAGAATGTATAATCTTCTGCAGGTATAAAATTCGATATTATTTATAAGTGAATTCACAAATCTAGACATAAACAAGATTTGTTCTATATTTCTATTTAATACAATACAGCTTCAGAAACATTCATAGAATCATTGCTGTATTTCAGACTGCGTTGGTTTTACTAATTATATGTCTGCCTTTTGGGGTGAAGTGGAAAGCAGGAAAAATTGTAACTGCTCTCAGAGTTTATAGGTGATCTGAAAAATCACTAGGCTCTGAATATTTTCATTACATTGTTTTTGGACAAGTAGCACTGGAAATCTGGACTGCACATGGCAACATTACAGTTAACTCCCATTGATTTAAGTGAAAGTTAATGGGAAGGCTTTGAACTTATAAAAATGAGATTTTCAGAAGGATCATAAACATAAGGCCCCTCACACACCATTTAAAAAAATGTATTCTTCTTATGTGAGTTATGTATTTTCATGCAACTCTGTTACTAAGGACTGTACTAGGCAAACTGATAGTTTGACTGGTGTTGAGCCCTCAGGATAGATTTTTGTGTATATAATAATGTGGAAAGTAGAAGAAAAGGATCAAAAGAAATCATTGTCTTCTGTTTTTTTTACAAAGTAGTGAGTTAACAAGGGTGGGGGAATCGTTGAAGCCTGGACTCAGTCTCACTGGTATACTTGACAGCAAAGCAAGATAAGAAAAAACAATGAAAATTGATCTCTGCCATGCCAAGCGCCTTTACAGGTGCTTTTCATGTGGCAGCAAAGGTTTGAATTTTGTTGAGCCTTTTTCTACACTCAAGACCAAAGTCAGCATCTACAGTTTCTGGCTAGGGGCAGACTACTCTGTAACTTTGTAATCCAGCTGATCACTGTCTGCGAAAACATTTCTTCCTTCTGTTGTTAGTAACAGCATATTGTTAAATTAATGGAGATGAGTGCTTATGAGCAGCCAGTATTTTAGCTGTACTAGCTATTTGTTTGGGAATATGGAAGACAGACAGTACTTAAGGTGATTAAAAGGACCTGACACAAATCGCATTTGCAAATGTTTATGCAGGGTATGTAGAGCAAAGTCATTGCATACACGAGTATAAATACTGTTAGATGTTGTCTTAGGAGTTGTAAATAATATATAAGGTTTCTGGTAAGAGACATTGATGTTGAAATATTTCTTATTTGATATAAGTGTATAGCTGTAACACTAAGAATAAAATACTTTCCTGAGTTAATCTTTAAGTGTCAGGAATATTATAAGCTTTTAAAGCTGTATGAGTTTATTTCGTATACTGAAGTAGTAGTAATTTGAACTCCTCCAAACTTAGAGGACAACAAAGTGCAGGAATCATTTAACCTCTCTGTTTCTTTGATATGATAATAATATTGATATTCTTGAATGTCTTTGGGTTTCATTAATTAATGTTTATAGCACATCAAGGTGATATTTAAATGAAAATAAGCTATTTTTAGGCAAACATAGAAAAGCTATATTTTGATTTTAAGAGAGGTCTATGCTTTATTTTGAAATAACAAGGCAGTAACTCTAGGCCCTAAAAATTAAAGTTTACCCAGTGTCTTTTACTGCATGATAGAGTGAAATATAGGAAATGCAGGAGGACAAAACTGTAAGAACTAGTTGTTGTTTATGACAAGATTCATGTTGTTTAAAAAGGAGTGACATTAAAGAATATACAAACCTCTGCAACACCATTTTTTCTGTCTTCAGAGGCAATCTATTTTTCACAAAGAATAGCTGAGGATGTTTTGAAGATGCTGCTTTTAATAAATCAGCCATTAAACAGAAGACACTTCTCTTAATTTCAGTATCACTGTCTGAAGTAGCAAAGAACTTTGAGCATCAAGGCACTATGATATTGGCTGTATTTTTGTGACTGAATATGCTGCTGCTGTAATTTTTATTCTTATTAACATGTATTTTTCACTATGCTATTTAAAAGAAACTAAAACATATATAAGCAAGGTGAAATCAGAGTGTTCTAGCAGATATGAGAGTTTTGTGTATCTTTTGATGCTTTTCCTCTGCTGTTCTACCTGATTGAACAGAAAGAAGACTTTCACTTTTAATGTTCCAACAAACATGCCACTATTCTGCCGAGGTTTCTCTGTATTCATACAGAGCCAGATTTTAGTATACTGAATTCAACGGTTTAGCTGCTTTCCAATGCTCCCCAAAACGAGCTGTGTGTGTTCCTACTACCTCATCTCAAATCAGAAGTTTTCTGAAATGGGGACTCTCTACAGCTACCAACTTGTTGCTGTGATCCGCAATAAAAGCTTCTGTCATGCTAATGGGGATGAACATATTTCTGATTGTTCTTTCACTTGCAGTGATTTAATCATCACGCCAGCCCACAATATTTCCATTTCTACCGCTTTTTTTTTTTTAAATGACCAGACAGGTACGTCACACATATGTACTACTTTCTAACCATAGCTGTAATGTTTCAGTTAATATTTTTACTTAATAGTGCAAATGAAATCAGCTTTATGCATTTTTTATAATAGAATAAGCAGACAAATCTATAAAATTATCACATGCTATATTAGTTTGAGAAGCGTAACTTAGTAATGAGGGGAAGTTAATTCTTCAGTAGTTTTCTATCGATTTCATTAAAGCTCCATCAAGGGAATAGTTGTTCTAGTGTGTGTGTAAAATGGTTGTACAGTAACTTTCTGAAATAGTGGCCTCCTACAGTGAAAAGTTTGAATTTCTCTTTTTAGAGGGTGCGTGTGGAGGGTAGTGAAGGGGAACACTAAGTCCTGAGAACAAAAGAACAGTATTTTGTCTCTGGATTTGCAATGTTTATGACTGTAACTGCAGAACATCTTTCCAGCATGGGCATCCAAAACAGGACCAGGGTGTTTCCCCCTCTGCCAGTGGAGTGCTGTGGTCCCCATGCTGGAATACTCTGCTCTTGGCTCTGTCACTTCTCAATGTCTGGAAGGACTGTGACCTGATTCAAAAACTTACCTCCCTTCTTTGTCTGCCTCCAACTAGAGCTCCTCACCGTGCGCTGGTCAAGGCAGTCTGCAGGGATTTAAAAGTTGTTGATTTAAATAGCTTTGGCTACAGAGGATAATGATACTACACATCCTACCTTCTCCACAGGTGTTCCTGCTACTGGGCTCTATCATCAAGAGGTGGTTTTGATTGGTCCTGTTAGCTATGTTAGCAACATACTGACCACATCCATAGTTTCAGATTCTTCTAGATGTTTAGGCATCCCTTTGCAACCCTCGAAGCGGTGACAGTTTTCCCTGAGATTTTTCATTTTGAGTTTCTTTGATTTAGAGGAAACTAAGATAGGTCAGAAGATGTAGTAGATGGATGTCCGAGCACAAAGGAAAGCAAAGCTCAAACAGAGCTTCTCTTTGTAGAGAAGAAAATGGTTTTCTCAGGTTGGATAACAGGAGAAAAGCCTGTCCCATTTACATGTATTCCTAGATACACCTCAAGGAATCTCTTTGCAGTTGACCTGTTGGGAAGGATTTTTAATGTTTTTTTAAGAAAACCTGAAGATGGCCACTAAACAGAAACCCAGTAAGTTGCTATAGTTGTTGCTATAAGTACAACATAGCTAAGTTGCTATGTTGTACTTATAATAACTTGAAATAATATAATATTGGCCATTAGTCTGCTAATTTATCTTTTAAATCCAGAGACGTGCCACACCACATCAGGGGGAAGTAGGATATCACACTGATGGCTTAGATTTAGAACTTTGCTTAGTTAAAAGTTGCTGTTTTCTTCTGAGGATTAATTACAATTTCAGCTAATCCCCCCCGGTAAAAAAATTGTGCTATATGTACATTTTTATGAACATCTAGGACATCAGTTCTTTGGGATAAAGAAAATGCTGATGAATACAATAGATTTCCAAAGAAGACATTTCAAGTTCGTATTATCATTTAGCATAAAAACCCAATAAAAACAAATCAACTCCCATCTTAAAAATGTTTCGTTCTCCTTTCATGGTAATTGTAAGTTTGGGAAGTGTCCACTACATGTCTTATGGCTGACAAAAAGGTTGATATTCTTTATCAAAATGCTTTAAATTCAAAATGGATTTCTCATTAACTGGAGAGATTGAAGGATTAAAATTTGCTGATTTTCTTAAAGTAAAAAACTCTTACAAAAAATTACCCTGTGTTTTCCACTTCTATACTTAATTTCAAAAATGAAGCAATGAAGGACTAATTTTACCTAGCAGCTCTTGGACTATATGGAAAATGGATTTTTTCTTTAAATTGGTTATTCAAGTTAAGTATTCTTTACATCAATAAAATACACTAATTCTTCATGTCTCACATGCGTTAATATTTGGGACTTCTTTTGCTGAAGTACTTCTTTTGCTGAAGAAAAGCTGCAATTGCTAATCCACACATAAATCTGCTCATAAATCTCTGAGTGGACCAGGAAACATGGATTGAGTTTTAATCTTTTTATTTTTAAATGATAGTTTTTACTAACAGATTTCTTAAAGTTTTAGAAGTTTACAATGAAATATGTAACTGCTCAGCAAGGAATAGCTATGCCCAAAACAGTTCTTGAATGGCAGTTTTGACTGCAGTGTCTGTGTCTCTTGGGTGGCATCTTCAGCTTGAATAGGTAGCCTGCTTATGTTGAAAAACACTGCTTGATTTTGGCTTATTTTTTCTTTGTCTGACTCTAAGGAAGCTCAGTTGTGGTTTTTTTTGTCTTTATGAGACTGTGCTGCTTGTAACATCTTTTTCTTTATGGTTTGCCAAGTAAATTGATTAGTAAGATCCAGCTCATTCCTGTGCTTCTAGTAAGGAGAAGTTAAAAAGACAAACACGTCTGCATATTGCATAATAGAGTAGTTTTAAATAGCAGGAGATGTAGACTCTCACCGTTCACTTGTAGGTTCTGAAAAAGGCAGCTTTGTTGAAATAAAAGTACAAACATGTTAGTTCTATTAGAAAGATTGCGAGTTAATAATTCATTTTGCATTTTTCAGAATTCTAAATAATGTACATATTAAGCGGTATATGATTTTGATAGGATCTATTTGTTGTGTTACATAAAATGAAAAACAAATAAAAAAGCCCCCAATTTACATTCTTCTGTAAACAACCAAAAGTTGGGGGGTTTTTTGATGCTGATTATGAATTAAAAGAAATTTCAGTATGTTGGGATATTTATGTTTCTTGGGAAATTCTACTTTCCAACTGCTTCTAAAAGGTAATGGGTTAGATTTGGATATTTTTACTAAGTATTTTGTATATACTGAAATACCTGGTACCAATACCTTTGTTGACAGAGAGAAGAACTTTAGGTACTAGGAGGCAGTGAGTCCAGTACTAAAAATTTTTATTCAATACCTCCATAATTCAGATTCAGTACCTAAGTGGAGTTTAATTTAATGTAACACAAAGATAGGATGCTATCAGATGGGATGTCCTCACTACTCTCTTTACTCCCAGGGAAGATGTCTACTGAAATCAAACTTCTTTGCTGCATCAGTTTTCAGAAGGATGGATTTTTCATGCGATTCACCTCCTAATTGCTCAAAAGCTTGCAAAAGGTATCAGGAATATGCAGTTGGGGGTGGAAGATGAAGCAGCACTGTCCCTTTTGGTGAAAATCTGCTATTAAATGAGTTTTAAGTGATCATAGGAAAAGCTAAAAGCAGAAGAGTTTAGAAATTTATATCAAAGAGAAGCTGCTTCTTGCCTGCAGGCCTTTTGAAAAGTAAAACCCAACCTCCCTCTGCCCAAAGATTCCACAGATTGTGGAATTGCCTTTTCAGGGAAGCAGATAGGGAGGTAAAGGGACAATAACATTCATTTTAGAATAGCTAGATTGTCCTTGGTAAAACATTGTTCTCAAAAGAGATACTAATCATTGACCGAGACTTGTGAGCCTTGCTCTCACACTTGTAAATGACCTTTTTAAATCAAGGGGTTGTAGAGACACTTGCATTGGCTTGTTTTGTTGCGGGTGTCTGGAGAGGTTTTGTTTCCAACGCTGTTCAGGCAGTTCCTTGTACAGTTTCCATTAGTTTTTTAAAATTCATGTTTTTTATGTGTATAAAAGAGGGATCATATATTCTGTCTTCAAATCAGACTTTCAAGGTTAGGAGACCTCTCCTTTTGTTAAAAATAATTGTTCAAAGGAGCTTCATGGAGTAGACTGCATAGAATAAAATAGCTTGCTGTTATAATTGTTGACATGGAAACAATGTGCAATAGTTATGACAGTGTTGTACAAGGAGCAAATAATCAGAAAACCTTTTTTTTTTTGTTTCCCACATCTTGTTTTTGCGGATCAGAAATGCTGAACAGCTCAAGTTTTGTGTGCAGGAGACACCTAGTAATCTTCGGCATTTTTTGTAATACAATAGATTCATACTCTGTGAAATGACTTGTGATGTGAGTTACTTGTTTATTGTATCCAAAAAGTGAGTTAGCTGATCTCTTCTGTATGCTTTATACTTACAAGTTAAAGTGTAGCTACGTGTCCTCTCAGTTGGTATGCTTTTATTCTTCCATGTTTTAGGCTGTGATTTGCAGTCGTTGTAAACCAGTGGAGATGGACAATGTTTCTGTGAGAAGACATCCTGCTTTCCCTCAATCCTGGCTGTTTATTCCCACCCTCATACTGCCCACTCTTTGCTACAACATAAAGGTTCACACAGGTAGACAGGATAACTTGACTGTGGCAAGACCTGTTACTTTGGGGCTTGGGGTGGTTTTTTTCTCCCTGGTCAATTTTGAGCTTGTTTCCTTGTGGATTCCTCATTCCAGTTCTGTGTGGTGCCTACCCACACAGAAGCTGCATTCCGTGACCTCCTCAATACAGTCTTTGTACTCTTTCTGACCTGTGCTTGTCCTCATGCCCCTCAAGTTTGCTTCTATCTTCTATTTGTGCTTTCTACCAACTTTACTCTGCCCATTTATCCGTGATGAAAGAGTGGTCATGGATGGAGCCCTGTGACCTTTTCCTCCTGATAATATATCCAGTATTTCTTGAGCCTGCCTATCACAAGAGAAGACAACTGTGCCTAAAAACTTTGAGTCAATGCATTTTTCATTAGCCCTTCGCTTGCCTCTTTTTTCATTCCTTTCACTGCTCTCTGCCAACCCCCTGCAATTAAAAATACATACAATTAAGATCTCCTCTGCTGCTGTCATGCTAAACACACTAAACTTCCTTATGAAAATATTTTCTGTTTACTGACCTCTGTAAGCTTGGATATCTTGCAGTGAAGTTACAGTATGTATGTCACTGTCATTTGAACATAAGCATTACAGGATTTCTTGTTTACTGGAAAGACATGCCGGGGACTCAGATGAGTTTGACTGCCAGGTATGTTTGTTAGCTTGTGAGGTAACATGAACAAAGCGCCAGCACTGTTAAGTCCCCGAAACTGCTGTTCACCAACTTACTAACCCATTACTCTGTAAAATAATGTGACGGGTTCTAAAGGAGAAACAGAAATGTACTGTCGTTTATGACTGCTTTTTATCATTGATACAACATCGTTGAGAGACTTCCTAGTGCCATTTTTCTTGCAGTACAACATGGAGTCACTTTTTTTAATCTTGGGTGCGCTGGGTTTTTCTCCAGATCTTTCATGTCACTGTCAGTTAAATTGAATAGTATTAAAATTTATATTCTCCAGCCTACAGAAGTTGCAGTCTTGGAGACTTTCCCAGAGTGACTCTGAAGGAGTTTAAAAATGTTGAAAGCTACCTATTTGTTAAATCTTTTTATTTTGTCTGATTGGAAATTTTTGAAGTTCTTTTGTTTACTTCTCCTTTGGATATTTTATGATACATCTTGTAGCTGGCTGCTTTTGGCAGTGGATCAGTCTGTTCATGTGCTATCAATGTGATTTTTAGGTATGTTTTCAGAATTTTTCGTTTGTCTTTACATGGTTTTGTAATGGGCCTATTACAGCCTCATGCAAACTGCTTCAGTTGGTCTGTGTGCTGGACAGAAATCAGAATCTCAGTCCCCAGAACTGTAACGCACTAACGTGAAAATTTATGACTAGCCCAGTGGAAATGTGCCTTAATTTCCTGTATTAGAGTGCCTGTCTTAAGTGGACATCTTTATAGTTTTAAATTGTTTTCTGAATGTAGCCAATGGTCAAGTTCAAGTAGGCTTTAGATAAAATCAGGTTATTGTAAAGCTGAATTACATTGAAAAATGAAGCGATTCTACTAGAGCTTCTTTCTCATTGAGTACTTTATAATCCTTGCCTGTGAAAAGTTTATATAAATCATTATAGCAAAGGCAAAATGTGGAACGTGCATCCTGTGAACGTGGGAATGTAGACCAAAATGTTTTTTTTAAGGTGTTTCCTGAGTCTTAGACAAACACAAATTCTCAGTTTCCATCTCTCCCGTTTTCCTCTTCCTTTTCACTTCTGCTCTTTCCAACTCTTCTTCTTTCCCTCCACCCCACCTTTTTCTTCTGAGGATGCTTTTTGGAGGTGAACACATGTTAGTGAGCTACACTGTCTCCAAAACAAACAAAAGAGGGTGGGGAGATGATGAGAGGGAGGAGGAGAGGGAAAAGATGCAGCTGCTCATTTTTAATTTTTGAAACTGGCCTTGGATTCTGTGGCATTTGCTCAGGCTTTATAATAAAAACTAGAGGCTGACTGAAACACTGCATCTTTGTTTTACTGTGCTTGCCAAAATGTTAAAATAGTAACAAATAAATTATTTGAATTCTGGTCTAGCATAGTATCGATGGAAGATGTTTTGCCAGATAAGATTGCTGAGTAGAGGGTTGCCACACCAGTGAAAGCTTATGGAAAAGCAGCCAACCTCATATGTTGTTTTTTATTCTGTTGTGCTAACATCCAAGTCAGTAGAAGATATTTTCGTTTATTTCACCTGCTAGAAAGTAGGAATCCCTGTAACATTGGGTCCTGTAATTCCTTTCAGTTGAACCCGTACAAGCAGTGTGCCCTCACAGCGTAGGCGTCCAACAGCATCCTGGGCTACATCAGGAAGAGCATTGCCAGGAGGTTGAGAGGGGTGTTCCTGCCCCTCTACCCAGCCCTGGTGAGACACATCTGGACTGCTGGGTCCAGTTCTGTGCTCCCCAGTACAAGAGAGACATGGGCATATCTGAGTGAGTCCAATGAAAGGCCATAAAGATGATTGGGTCTGGGACTGTCCAGCCTGGAGAAAGGGAGACTCAAGTGGATCTTATCCATGTGTACAAATACCTTAAGCGGGGGGGAAAGTAAAATAGATGGAGCCAGGCTCTTCTTGGCTGTGCCCAGCAACAGGACAAAAGGCAATGGGCACTAACTGAAACAAGGGAGTTTCCACCTGAACACTGGAAAACACTTTTTCTGCCGTGAGGGTGATTGAACACTAGCACCAGCTTCCTGGAGAGGGTGTGGAGTCTCAGTACTTGGAGATACTCAAAAGCTGATGGGACAGCTCCCTGAGCAACTCGCTGTAGCTGACCCTGCTTGAGCAGGGGCTGGATTAGGGGATCTCTAGGGCGGCCTGCCAGCCTAAGTGAATCTGTGATTCGTGTGTGCCTCTTACTTGGTATTTAACTGAAATATCAGGTGATGTCAGATACAAGTTGTACGTTCTCACATATTTTTCTGAATGGTAACATTAATGAAATAATTTTATTAACACTATTAGGGAAAAACTTGTGGTTGAGGAACAAAGCTTGAAACAATGTGTGGAATGAGACGTGTTTGGGGCTTTGTTGCACAACTCTTCACATGTTAGTGAGCTCTTACCCACGTAAGTAGGCTCATTGACGTCAATAAGACTACTCCTGTAAGTATTCACCAGTGCAAGTTAGGGTTGCACAATGTGTCCTTGTCTGTAATGTACAAGTGTATGTAACACAGTATTTAATTATCACTTCAAGCCTCTTTTACTTCAGTGGCATAATTCATTTATATATCTCAAATTATACTGCTTTTCCTAGGCCATATTTTACTGACACGGAGATATCATTACATCCATCACCACAAAATTGAGCAGAGATAGCATCTCTGAAAAATTATCTTTCCTTCTATTCATTTATACAGCTGAAAAAGGGGGTGGCAGGAAAAGAAAATAATTTTCTTCCTTTATTGTGTTTTAAATAAATTGGAGCTTCTGACTTTTTTCCTGACAGTTTGATGGAGTCGGTGCTTTACTTTCAGTTCTTAATTAGTCTTAAGGTAGGCTTTCTTTTCCCCACAAAAGAATTATATAGGTGGTTTTTTTTTTTTATTTTAAATGTCAGTCAAAGTTTAATTTTGTATAAAGAGGCATCTTGTATCTATATTTTGTAGTACTAGCACAGTACTGGCTATNTTGTATAAAGAGGCATCTTGTATCTATATTTTGTAGTACTAGCACAGATAAGGTAAAAAAGCAGTTTCCAAGATTAATTATGTGGTACTAACTTTTTGTATTTCAACTTTATTGCTAAAACATCTGCTGTAGCACTTTTGGTGGGTTTGAGGGAGGGTGTTGAACTCTGTAACTTTCAAGTGCTAAAGCTAGAATATCTGTCAAAAAAATATATTTTTGAGACTTTTGGAACCTTTTCTTTTTAAAAACTTCTTTCTAGTTGCAAGTATTGAAATTTGGTTAAGGTGCTTGAGTTTTCTCACTTTTCTGAAACTACTATAAGATATTGCAAATGAATAGTTGGAGTTAAATCTCTGAAATTTTGAAATGCTGTAAGAATACAGTGTTATGACTTAGAATTAGCCTATTCCACTTTGTAAAGACGATAGATGTTACTTATTCAGACTAGTGGTAGCTTTACAAAGAGATGATCTCTAATGCTTCAAACTCTTTTAAGCTAATAGTTAAAATATGAAAAAAACTAAATTGCGAGAAGCTGAAATAAGAAGAGTTGATATTGGAATTGGAATGTGATTTTTTTTCTTCCTTTTTTTTTTTTTTTGAATAGATACACCCATTTAGTACCCAATAGATACCACTATTTAGTACCTGAAGAAATGAACTGAGTAACATGCTAAACTATTCTACAGCTTGAGTCTTTTATTTAAAATTAGATGTCTTTTTTTTTAACAAAAGCTATGCACTAGTTCAGCCTTCAGTTTATTAGGCTTACTGTACAGCTAGCAGGTGACATTCTTTGTCTTAATCAGTAGGTCAGGATCTTGTCAGTACTTTCTGTCTGTCCTAAAACAAGTGAACCCACGAACATCGTGGCTGCGCTAGATCAGGTAAGAATAGCACCTTGCAGTCTGCCCCTTGCATCCCCTCTGGAGTTTTCCATTCATATACCTGGCAGGCTTGTGCATGGTACAGTTACAGAATCTGAAAAATGCATTGTTTAAACAAACATAGGCATATTTTTCTATACATTTTGTTTTAGTCATGATGTCCAGAATAATATCAGACTAGCATGGTTTGTTCTTGAAGAGCTTGCTTCCTGTGAACCAGATCAAACCTTTCTGGATGCAGCTGTGTGAGGTTTCTTTTTTAATAGAGCTTTTTAGTGACAGATTTCTCTGGGTTTTGTGCCTTCTCAAGGATATTAACTGTTTTTTTTTTTTTCTTTAAGCCTCCTAAGAATGTAAGGTTGGAGGGGAATAAAAAAAACACAAACCAACAGACAAATCATTATCTGTGGTGCTGCAGATACAGTCCTAGTACTACCAAAGTGGAGAACACTCGGGTGTCTGATCTTGTTCATAAGTAGCATGTTGTTGGACTATGTGTAGCTGTTATTTAAGATGAGTCCTATGACCTAGGAAAGTGCCTTAACACATCTACTAATGTAAGTGTTAAGATGAAGTGGGATGCTCCTTTCAAAAGGAAGAACATTCTTTGTGTCCTATTTAGTAAAGTAATAGAGTGAGACTTGGCACAGGATTATAGTCTCCTTCAAAGGAGATTTCATCATACTGGATTTTGTTTGTGGAATAAGTTAAGTAGCATTTTAGAGAACAGCACTATACGTTTATATTGGTAAGTATATAAAGGATTTACAGAACTTTATTCATGGGAGTTCATTTGAAAAAAAGCAGCAGTAAAACTTTGGTCATAAAGGCAATGGGACTATTCTTGAGCCAGAAGAGCTTACTCAAATTGGGAGCTACTCAGGGGTAGACATTACATCAGCCAGAAGGTATTATCAGAGAACTCATAAATCAAGAACTTTGTCCAAACACCTGTATTCAGTGGAAGAGTTGAGACATTCTTACCTTGTTCAATTGTTAGATTTTAAGTAGTTTAATTCACAGCTGCATATGATCTTCCCAGGGGCTAGGTATGTGCAAGTCCTAGTGACTTGACATTTTTCATAATGAGTTACAAATGAACAGTATTTTGGTACTTGTCACTGTTAAATTGAGTATTACTGGTCAGATATATTTTGGGTAGGAGACAAGGTATCCAGCTATGTGTCTGCACAAGAGAATAAAAAAGAACAAATAATTACTAGTCATACTCAGATGTTCCTTATTTGTTTACAAATATGTTTTTGCATGCTTCAGTGTGATGCTGATAATTATTTTTTATCAATAATCTTAAGATCATACATATCTTTCTCCTCAAGCAAAGATTTGAAATTAATTTGATTACAATTTGAAACTCCTAGAACATTTCTATATTCCTTTTGTTAGCTTTTTGCTGAGTGTTAATTAAATCCCAAAAATTGGTCCCGTCATGCACCAGGAAGGAGAGTAAAGCTTGTTACAGACCCCTCAGAGTTACTGCAAAGTGCTAATTAGAACTGGAGAGAAGCTACCCTCAAACCAGGAACGTAACATTCAGAGTTTTAAAAAGCCTTATAAGTCAAATAATGGATGGTATTACAGCATAACACTGTACTTGCTGTGCAGGATTATGCCATTCAGACAATTTGAAGTGTGTATTGATACCCTATGAAAAATGATTATTCAAATTAGGAACACTCATTCACCCCATTAAGCATATGTATATAATTTCTATGGAAATGTTATAGGCTTTTTTCCTCTAGCTGATGAAAACTGCTTTCATAAACACTTTTAAGTGGCTTTTTGCTTTTTAACTTACCACTGAAACAGTGTTCAAAGCTGACAGCACTGTGCAGTTCTTCAGTGCTAAATTTTGGGAGATATAGCCAGCTGAGTATCTGTAGATATCCAGAGCTCAAGTTTGTGAGATGCTGATGATATCAGAAAAACCACCATCAACGTTGGTGGAAACTAATGGTGCTCATGTCCACATGTTGCTCAGCATTTGGCACGTTCAAATGCAAAGATACATCCATGGCTTTTTCATCAGGAATAAGGGATTTGAGTTACAGGATACAGGGTGAGGTGGTTGTCGGTATCCTTTCTGTATAAACGCTTTCCAGATCTGTTTAGCCGAGCTGGTCTTTATTTGCTCTAACTTAAGCAAAGTGCTGCTGGTGTCCTGGCCGAAATGTTGCATCACGTACTGCTGTAGCCGCTGCATGAGTGACTGCACTTGATTATGGGTGAAACCGTTATGTAAATGTATACAGAGCTCGCAGTTTCATCTGTTGACTGGAAACTGTCATAATTAAGCATTTGTCTTGATATGAAGATTTGAAATGTTTAATGATAAAAGTTAATATAGGTGAAACAAGTGTATACCCTTTGTAAATACCAAAATTGATAGTGTAGTCTTTTTTGTGGACCACATTGTTGTTTTTCACTGCTAATACTGTAACGCCAGAGCTGTGTATAGTTTTCCTTCTAGCGATGCAGGCAGGAGTTGTAGGCAGAGGGACACAGAACTGCTCACAGATGAGGTTGCGAATTAATTTTTCAAGAAAAGAAAATTGAAAAAGAGGTTTGACTGTTCTGATTGCTTCTCATTAGTGATTATACTTTTGGCCAGACCAGCAATGTCAGGTTTTACAGAGTTTGGGCACTTGGTTGCATTACATTCCTGTATACTTAAATGGATTAAGATAAAAAGTCTGACTTGAAAAGGATATTCCAAAACTGACTGTGCCTGTGGTTTTGAATCCTGATGCTTTGAACAAAGAAGGGATTGATTTAATGGGATTAATGCTTAATCCAAATGAAGCAATGTACACACATGCCTTGAATGCTTTTGAGAATAACTACAAATATAATTTATAAGGTTCTGTAGAAAGATACAGAGAGGTGATCTTTGTGTAAGAAAGAGATGGGGCAAGGCAGCTTTAAATAAAGGAGAACACAGGCGAAGTTGTGTTCAAATTAGCTCATCTGGATTACTTTCAGATATTTTTAAGGCTTCTTTTTTTGTACATTTATTTTCAAGTGCTGATTTTGAGAAAGTGTTACGTCTCTTCATCATTTTGATATTCCAAATGAGAAGATGTATTTTAATATTATACATGCTTTTTACTTGCATTTGAGGTGAGATTGTATTTCATTTCAGATAAGATATTATCTGGAAAGTGTCTATCATCACAATTCTTTTTTTTCCCTTGGCTTGCAGATTTTCTATGTGGCATAATATATTGTTAATTGGATAAATTGTGCCTTTGCCAGTATTTGCTGTGACTACATAGCCTCTCTAATTTCAGGGAAGACTTGTTTATTAAACTGAACAAGCCAATTTGTGGGACTTTTTGGTTGTTTTTTTTTTTTTATTCTATTTTTATTTTTCAAACGTTAACAGATGCAACATTTACAACAGTTATAGTTATTTCATTTCATCTTTATTAATAAGCTTTTTTGATACGTAAAATCTATCCAATTTCTTATATTGACCAACAGATGCCCTCACAGTGTGTTTTCGCAGCATTGGGTCCTGTCTAATAGGACAAAAGGTATGCCCTGTGCATCTAACTCTGTTACAAGGGTTTTGAGGAAAGCAATGACTGCAGTCTTTCAGAGAGTAGCTGTTTTAGAATAAAATGCTGAGCCTCTAAGTATTAGGCTGGCTCATCAATTTTTATCCATTCTCCTCTGCCTCCCCACGTGCCCCACAGCCTGGGAACCAGAAACTTTAGGTGAACACTAAAATTCTTGCCTAATCATGAGATTTGATTAAGCTAGAGCTTTTAGAAAAAAGGCCAAATATCACAACACTAATGAAAAAATTGCAAGAATTGCTAATGATGTGACTGACTCATGTTGCTAAATGGAGCAGATTTTTAAACATAGCTCTAGGCTTCAATTCTTTCAGCTCATTCACAGTCAGTTTTGCTTTATACTGAGCTCAGTGAAGCTATTCTCAGAGGAGAGTGCAGTATGACATGGATTAAGAGTCAGAGAGCGGAGCCATTAATTGATTCAGTACTACACAGGTTATCTAATATCTAAGAAATGTTTTAAATATTTTAGGCAGCGTAGAAAGCTGAAAGGAAAAGTATGATTTTTCAAGTGGTTTTTGGCTTTTTTCTTTTTTCTTTTTTTTTTTTTTAGAGGAAGGCTGTTGGAGGCTGGCTCAAAGGCAAGGAGTAATTACTAGTAATTGATGTTTGAAGGAAGTCTTGTTTCTTAGTTTATTTTTGAATCCAGCTATGCTATATCTGGGGTAATAAACAGTGTGAAGGAGCATTCTTATGTACTGGATTATTGGATTATTTCGGCTCTATACTGTTAAATTGTTAGAATGGTTCTTGGCAACGCATTGGGCAAAGCCAGGGAGTGATGTCCCAGGAAAGTCCCAGGCGTTGCTCTGGAGTAATGTCAGGCTAGGGATAGTTCCCAGCAGACAATGGCATGTATTCCCGCTCCAGTTTTCCCTTATCTTCATTGTTGGAGGTCAAGTGAGCTTAATATTAAGGATGGAAGAAGTTGTAAGCCACTTGGCTTTAGGTCAGTGAACAGCCCTAGATGTACTCAGTGGTGTAGACAAACCTACAATGTTGCCTTGACAGTACCATTACAATGTAAACCAGCAAAGTGAGTTTCTAAGATGCCAAATTTGTTGTCAGATCTGCTCAAAAAGCAGTTTCTTCCTTACAATATAAGTAGATATAGTGTTTTATCCTTTTTTGTTTGTTTGTTTAAAAAAGTGTTTATATTCAGTTACTTTCCAAAGAGTATTTTGCTGGCACCTTAAGGCAGCATATGACTCACAGCATGTACAGTTTCTGTCTCTCCTAGACCCTAACATAGACATTATGAGGATTGTGGTAACCAACAGGGTGAATATGAACACATTTAAAATTACATGAATCTTGTTATTCTATAGGTTCTGTCCACTCTTGGGCTTTATTCTTTATTGGTCATTCAAACATACATTTCATTTGGCAACTGTCCTCACTTACTTAAGACTTCTTGAAAAATATTTATGCCAGTAAAATGATCTGCTTACATAGCATGCCCAGCTGCAACAAATGTTCCCTAATTTTCTCTCATGTTAATTAGTATTCTTTTAGTGCTACAGATTTTCTTTCTGACTTAGGAATCTCGTGGTTTACTTACACTGGACAGTGGGAGATTGCTCTATGAATTCAGTTGATCTCTTTTAGGGTTCTACCTGGTGCTACCAGTAAGGAAATGTTGGAATTGTTGAAACGAAAGCTTTACCTGTAGATAAAAGGGGAATCCAGACTTGAGCAGGTCAGGCAATCACTAAGTTAAGCAGCCTACAATATTCACACTGGCTTTGTAGGAAACTCAGAAATACAGGTATATTGGAAGGTGGTGGTGCTGAGGTTTTTGTTTTCATTTGGCTTTTAGTGTAAGTACTAACAAAAACAGTTAAAGTCCTAATTATGCTTTTGAAACCTGAATGATCTAGTCTTGTTGAAATAAAAAAAAGATAGTTTCTTGTGGTGGTTTAGAATCTACTTGAATTACTGTTCCTCTTTAAATAGCTCTACTAAACTTACTAAAGTAGTTATAGGTAAAGGCTTCTTTATTTGTTTCCCTTAGTGAAATGAAGGCTATTTTTTAAGTATTAATCATGGGACCACTGAAAAGATAATTATTTGTTGAACCGGACTGTCACAAAAATTTGGCTTTCTACTTTATGTTGAAATTACTGGACTATGATATTCAGTAGCAGTATTTGTATTTTCTGTAGTTAGCTTCCTAGTCTTCAACTATATATATTTCTGCTATTAATTTTCATGAAAAAGAAACTACTTCTCATAGTTTGTGAAGGAAAAAAACTCCACCCCCAAACCACTCTTATACATGCTCCATTGAAAGCCAAGGAGTTACTTAAAAAAACATCACCACCAAAACAACCAAACCCCAACCACAAAACCAAAATTTTGATAGACTGGTATGAGCTGTGCCAAATTAGATGAACAGCTCAAGCCTCAGGCATATGCGAAGTGGAAAAACAGGGCTATTGTTTATTTGGTAGAGTGCCACCAATACATCAGTTTATAGAAATACTGGAAGTAAATACAATTGTTTCTTTTCTATCATTTGATTCACCCTTCCCACTCCTAATGCCCCAGAATGAGTGTCCTGCCAGAAAGATCATTCCCTCTGCCAGGAAAAAGGCCTTTTGCTGATCAAGAAATTGCCTCTTGGGTGGTGTTGGGGGGACAGGCTGTCTTCTGCCCTTTGCTTTGTATGGAGCTTTGCCAATTTTATATCATCCTACCCTATAATAAATAAGATACAAAAAACCCAACAACCCAATGAGATGAAACCCTTACATAAAACCTAGCATTTATTGAAAAGCTGTATTTCCACTTACTGTTCAGACAGGAGTAGCCAAGAAATGGAAAAAATGAAACCAAAGCAACGTTGATTAATGTTTTCCGTGTGTATGAATGAACTTTAAAAAGCAGATTGCATGGCCAAAGAGAACATTTCAAATCGAGATCTACAAAGAGAACCTAAATGGGTGTGCTGATCAGGAAGTGAGGAGCTGCTGAGCTAGCACAAGTAGTGGGCAGCTTGAGCTGTTTCTTTGCTGACAGTTTGTTTAGAGGGAAATGAAAGAAGGAAGAGCTTATCTGATATGCGTTTGTCCTTTTGCATGATATTTTTATTATTGTTTTCATTATTTAATCACAAATCCAGAATGAGTAGTTAATGTGTGCATAAAACATAGCAATAGCAAGTTGTGCCAGGAAGAGATCAGCACTGAAAGGTGGATTTATCACTTTAAAATAAGGTTACAAGGAAGAAAGGTGGTTTGGGGCATTTGTGTGTTTAATCAAACAGGATATATATATGAATCAGGAAGGCAAACTCCAATGCATAAATGGAAAGAATGGACATTCAACTCAAATGCCAGATTCCTCCTTTAATTTCCAGCAGAATCAGGGTTGTTCCAATCTTTCTGTGCTTTCTGGCCTGCTGCATGCTAGGCTGTTGGCCAGAGTTCAGCCCTCCTCAGTGATGGTCCCTCTTGATAACTGCCACAGCTCTGTTGGAGGACAGACAGGTTCCAGGTACAACAACAAAGCTTTCTGGGGATACATGAACAGAAGCGAGGTGAGCTTTTGTTTGGGCTGCTTGCGAAAAAGCATATAGATCAACACAGTTCTGAATGTGTACACTACTGCCTTTTGCTTTGTTAGACACTGCTAATGTATATACTTTATGGTCCATGCAAGAACTGATGAACAAGAATGAGGGAAGTCCTGGCATTGCTGGAGGTGATGGGGAGCTCCCTGTTGTGGAGAGAGCACTGTGGAAGTAGTAGACGTGGACTACTCTCTTTACTGGTGTACAGGTCCAATAGTAATAAGAGGAGAAGGCAGGAGTAGTGGAGAAATATCTCTAATGTGAATGGCCATAAAATAATTGCTTATGCACAGTTGTAAAAAGCTCTTACATTCAAGCTTCTTACGTTACTCTTGTCTTAATGTACATAAAACACAAAAAATTTAGGCTTCTTTTAAGAAGATATTTTCTATTAATGTTACGTTTCTTAATGTTACACTTGTGTTCAGGCTGGTTTTCTTTGTGGTTTTTGTGTGTATGGCTGAAGCATGTATTTTTTGACAAAGTAGACTAACAGTAAGGAGGATCAGTAAGTTTGCTTTAATCCAGAACATAGATCTAAGTTACTCCTTTTTAACTCTGCAAATGTATTTGTAAATCCTGTTCTACTTGCTCCTCCCTGCAAATCTGACATTGAAAAACCATATCTGCACAGATACATTTAGTGAAATAAAGGAGAGCAATTTAAAGGTTGTTGTAGCATTTTTTAGATCAGGTTCATGAATCACTTTTCTGTATGAGGTTAAAGCAGAGTTTTCACCCTAAGGTTGCTGAAATTGCAGGATATCAAGAATATATATTAAACTCATGACATGTAGGCTGAAGTCTTATTTCAAATTGACATTTTATTGAATTTTGATGTATATATTACAAAAAACATACATCAAATAAAGGTTGAATCAAGGAAGCATTCCTACTGAAGTCAAGGAATGCAGACTGCATGTATAAGAAAGTTAAGGTTATTTTAACTTAAAATACAAATCAAACCATGTAGAATTTCAGTTGCTAATTTTAAAAACTTTTCAGTTTGCAGTTTCTTACTAAAAACAAAAAGTGTTTGTTTGTTTGCAGTCTAAAGACTACGTAGAAGTCGGAAGGTTTTTATGACAAACCTGTATCAATAATTTTTCATTCAGGATGTAAAAAGCAGTTAAATTTTGATGATTTTTCTGATGGTTAACTTTGATAAATCTTCAAAATGCTGTAGTCTTTCTGAATGATTCTCCAAATATGTTTTCTTTTCAGATGTTATTACTATGAAATTAGAAAGACTTACTCTTTCAAGGCATTATATTTTTCTTAGTTGAGCAAAAGTAGTGTTTTTTTGTTTTCTCTCCACTTGCTGATCATCATCTGCTCTTATGGATTAAGGAAGAACCTTTTCTTCTTTGCTTATGAAAATTGGGATGCTCACTTAGCTCTCTTAATTCAAATGATCCAGATCTGGAGATTCTTGCCTGTAATTGGGAATGTTGTTATTTGAGATTATGATATCCACGAGGAGCTGCCACCTATATTGATTAAGAGAAAGGCTATTTTAAACCAGGTTTGGACAGGTGCAGGCTGTTGGGTGCTGACATGGTGGGAATGAGATGGTGCAGTCAATGCAGGGAATGAGGAGAGTGGTGTCTGTGGTTGGTGCTCTGCAGGTGGGAGTTGTTGGTTTGTGTTTTGGTATTGCTTCCTGAAGGCTTTCATAGTAAACATTTGTAAAACATCTTAAAGGTTACAGTCATTGACTAGCATTTAAATTACACTGTAGCTGTTTTCAGCATATTCTGGTACAATGGGAAGCATAAAATGGGAAAAATTTATCTTATTTTATAGCATGAATATTCTCCAAAAGAGGTCAGTGTTGTTGGGAGAGGAGTTTCTCTTCTGCTGAGCCTGGTCTGCTTTCTGTGGTGAATTTACGATTACATTTATGGACACACAACAGGAGAGGTGAAGGCGTGTTTAGAGCCATTACAGCGGTTGTTACTCCTCTTCCCCTCAGATCTCATTAAGGCTTCTGCCCCGGGGGTGCCTGCACCCTTTGTGGCAGCCCTGGAGCTCTGGCCCTCAGGACGGGTGTGCTTCCTTCCTACCCTCCCTCAGAAAGCCTCAACACTCTTGGGTTCACATCCCTGCGGCCAGTGGTTTCATTCGGAAGATTTGTGAAGAGTGTGATCAGATTGCAATTTTATGAATTTAGGAATTTATTTATGACTGTGTCAGGTATCTGAGATTCTGGATTTTGCTTCTTTTTTCTGAAATTTGTGTTGGAGTTTTCTATTTGTTGCAGATATTGCAAAGGCTTTTTGTCTACACTTACTTTTATTTTGGTAGCTGAATTACTAAGGCATTGGAAACATGCATGTGAAAGCAGTTTGTATTTCTAAAGTTACTTAAGTAACTCCAGTATTTAAACACTGCTCTTGATTTTGATGTTGTATAATAGTTTTTTTTTTTTTTGCTTTTGCTTGCAATGAGAGTACTGAATTTGATGCTCTATGAGGAATACCAGTTCACTTTCTTCTATCTCCTTCCACCCAATTTCTTTATCTATAAATCGTCTTGTATATCTTGGAAGTAAATAATTTTAGAGTCATAGTCATAATCATATATTCCTTCCTGGCCATTTCTCCCTGGGAATGTTTATGTTTATTCCTGTAGTGGATTTTGTATACACAGTATCTTGCATGGATATGCTTTGCTCCTACTATTTTCCATATGATAGCTCATTTTATTATTGGATATTATACTGTCTGGGACGAAACAATCTAAATCGGCATGTATTCAATCAGCATGTTAAACAAAAGGATATTGATTGTTGCTGGTGTCTAGGTATTGTTTCATTTGAGGAATTTCATACCAATAGTGTAATCAATTAATATTCTCTCTTTCAGGTTTAACAGATGAAAAAGTGAAGGCCTATCTTTCTCTTCACCCCCAGGTACTGGATGAGTTTGTGTCAGAAAATGTAAGTGCGGAAACTGTGGAAAAATGGCTGAAAAGGAAAAATAACAGACAGGAAGGTAAGTCCTTATTTGCAATTAATACTTAGCTGTGAACAGCTCAGTTCTTATTTTTAGATTTTAAAAGGAAACGTAGTTTTGGTAAAACTTGGCTGTTAAAATTTTTATGTCTAGGTTCCACCATTTTTTTGAAAGGCAAAATATGTTAACAAATTTTTAAAATATTTTCAGCCTTGTGGTGTTCATATTTTGGAATATACTGGTATTAATTTTGGAGGTTTGGTTCACCCATTTTGAGTGGCAAATGCTATTCTGCCAACCAGTAATATCTGTTACATTAGTGTATGTCTGGAAAACATGATTTGATCTTCTTGGTTTTAAAATTGGTAAGTTTTGAATTAAAATTCTGCAGAATGTGCAGGATGTAAGTGTGAGTAAAATACTGGATGTACCATCTCAAAAGTTCCTACTTGCAACATGTATTAAGTCAATTTTAGATACGAACATTGACACAGAGGTTATAAAACATTGTGTTGTATTCTGGAAGTATTTCTGTTGGGTTGCCTTAGGTATAATCCCTCACTTACTAGACCCAGAAAACTGTTCCTTATGAGTCAGCCTGGGTTGGCAATGATTGTAAATTTTGTGATGATCTTAAATTTTGTGAGATTGTATGCAAACATAAGATTCCTGCAATTCTAACAATGATTTGGAATCTACTAGGTAAAATGCAAAAGAGGACGTTACCAAGAGGGTGAGGAAAGAAAACCACTGATTTTACTCTACATGTGTGTTGTGCTGTGTCTGACTTCTAAGGTGCTTGGGATTTAAGTTTTGGTGATAATTTCCATTTTAAATAGAAGGGCTATTGCTACTTCCTAGAAGATAAACTGAGTGTTTTCTGCAGGACTGTAAAAAAAGAAAATTGTGGGCAAGGGACAGCAAAGGCTGTATCAAGTCAGATTGTTGGTGTTGATGACTATATATCTGATACTAAGGTGGTAGTACATTTTTCTTGGTATAATGAGGTTACCTAATGGAAGAGTAAAAGTATGTAGCAGTAGACCACCTGTTTACTACTTTCTTTATTGTTTGCAAATTGTAGCACTGCAGGATGGCTATAATTATAATCCACAAATGAAATCAGTAAAACAGTGTTATGAATCAAGCAACTAAGTCATGATGATGTTTTTTACAGCTAGAAGAGAAAAAACACTTTGATGTTACTAGAAACAGTACTACTTATTTTAAAGATCTGGGTTCCTATCAAAATGATGACTTTTCTTTAAGGTGCTTGAAATCACTATAAGAAATCATTGCTAGTTTGAAATACAGTTTATAGCCTGGGTCAAGGATCTTGATGCTAAAACTGAATGAATGCTTTGGATAGCATTTCAGCTTCAAGAATCTTATATTCTAAAGTGAACTTGCCACCATTTGTTCAAAGTTTCCCTTTTTTTGGTTGAGTGATCTGAAAATACATTTTTGTGAAAGTGCTCATAAAATTTTTTAGGCCAACTACAAAAGCAAAGTAACTGCTGATAATTGTTTTAGTGAACTTTTAACATGAATAGCTGCAATGGTGTAATTTGTCCATTGTTTTCTTAAACTTTAAAACTTCTGTTTTGTGTCTAGCTCTCCTCAAACTGTTGAATTAAAAGTGTCAAATAGTTATGCTGTCATTATCATAGCTTTATATCAGCTATAAAAAATATTACTATATTTGCTATATAAAGCTACATAGTTTTATATAGTAGCTATTTACTACAGCTATTTACTATTTATAGCTATTTACTATATAAAGCTACATAGCTGTATATCAGCTATCATCAAGCGGATCCTTCTGTCTTCCCTGCTATTTTCTTTTGATGGCAGTAATTGTTAAGGTGGCCATATTTATTACACTAAAAGGCAGCTATGCAGATGTGGCTTTCTTAGTGTTAGATTTTTAGATGAAAATAAGCAGAACAAGATTTAAAACTACAGTTGCCAAGCCAAAAAGAATAATTTGAATGCATTTTAATTATAGAACGGAACAGATGCTGATGAGCCTTATCTGTGATTTTCTTCTAGAGAGATAAAGGCTATAGCCATATAAAAAAATGTCTCTGATAAGAAAACTTCTTAATTTGTCAGAATGCAACATTTTTAGGAGAGAAATTTGCTAGATGATTTACTCAGTTCGTGTTATATATGTACAAATCCTACTGCCTGAGTAATGGTGGCAGTGAGAAATGAGATGAAGATGGAACAGATTCTTTTGGTGTCAGCATGGATCTGTGCTGACTTAAAGTGAATATGTAGCCGAAGTCACTTTACATTAATAGGGGTATAATTTTCCCTCTATCCCTCTTACTTCAGCGTAGTCTGCTTTACAAATGTTCATATCATGTAATGTGATACAGACAGAAAAATAAGCTTTGTTTTTATTAGAAAGTTGGCAAGCAGGCAAAATGCTGTTTTGAGATCTCTGGCTTACTGTCTGTACTCTTACTGTTGGTGATGCAGAGCAGTCATTAACCTATATGTAGGTTGTGTCCTGCCTGATTTACAGGCATCCAGCTGTGTGGACTCTTCAGCTATAAGTCAGTGGGCCTGCAGCCAGGGTACTTTATCTCAATTTCATTATCATTAACGTAAACTGAAATGTCTGATTTGGACTTAAATGAACTAAAATTTGTCGGTGAGATTCACTGAATTAGTTACTTTAGATGGACTTTTTTAAAAAAAAAAACAACCCCAAAGTATTAAAAAGGGAGGCAGTCAGTAAATACTACAGTGTTTAACGTGTAACTGTATCCCAAAATAGTTTGAGTTGTGTCGTCAGTGTGTACCAGATAAATCTTGTATCTATCACAGTAAATGTCAGGTAGAAAGTTGCTCATGGCAGGTTGATGGTGATCTACCAGGGATTATAGGAGTAAATTTTTTCTAAATTATTTTTTTATTTTATTTTAATTTGTTGGAGAAAAATGTAGCACTGGGAAGGAACGCTGTTCATACTGATCATAGAATCACAGAATGGTTTGGGTTGGAAGGGACCTTAAAGATCATTGAGTTCCGATCCCCCTGCCATGGGCAGGGACACCTCCCACTAGAGCAGGTTGCTCAAAGCCCCATCCAGCCTGGCCTTGAACACCTCCAGGGATGGGGCATACACAGCTTCCCTGGACAACCTGTTCCAGTGTCTCACCACCCTCACAGCAAAGAATTTCTTCCTAATATCTGATCTAAATCTCCCCTTTTTCAGTTTAAAACCATTATCCCTCGTCCTATCTCTACAACTGATATTTGGGTATTCACTGTGACTTTTTGAACCCTGACTATTCTATTAATAAAATACATGCTCAAAACACAGCCAGGCCTTATATTGTTGCACACAGCATTTCTAAGCAATTCTATTTGTAATAAACTAACATCTGAGTTTTACATTTTTCAAATCCAGAGCATGGCTGAGTTAGGCAGTACTCTGAATGAAATTGGAGCACAAACTGGACTGCTTCTCATGCAAAGTATTTTTGATTG
>JAHREE010000487.1:1228595-1438770 GCA_033628505.1 Tringa tobata
CCCAAAGTATTAAAAAGGGAGGCAGTCAGTAAATACTACAGTGTTTAACGTGTAACTGTATCCCAAAATAGTTTGAGTTGTGTCGTCAGTGTGTACCAGATAAATCTTGTATCTATCACAGTAAATGTCAGGTAGAAAGTTGCTCATGGCAGGTTGATGGTGATCTACCGGGGATTATAGGAGTAAATTTTTTCTAAATTATTTTTTTATTTTATTTTAATATGTTGGAGAAAAAGGTAGCACTGGGAAGGAACGCTGTTCATACTGATCATAGAATCACAGAATGGTTTGGGTTGGAAGGGACCTTAAAGATCATTGAGTTCCAATCCCCCTGCCACGGGCAGGGACACCTCCCACTAGAGCAGGTTGCTCAAAGCCCCATCCAGCCTGGTCTTGAACACTTCCAGGGATGGGGCATACACAGCTTCCCTGGACAACCTGTTCCAGTGTCTCACCACCCTCACAGCAAAGAATTTCTTCCTAATATCTGATCTAAATCTTCCCTTTTTCAGTTTAAAACCATTATCCCTCGTCCTATCTCTACAACTGATATTTGGGTATTCACTGTGACTTTTTGAACCCTGACTATTCTATTAATAAAATACATGCTCAAAACACAGCCAGGCCTTATATTGTTGCACACAGCGTTTCTAAGCAATTCTATTTGTAATAAACTAACATTTGAGTTTTACATTTTTCAAATCCAGAGCATGGCTGAGTTAGGCAGTACTCTGAATGAAATTGGAGCACAAACTGGACTGCTTCTCATGCAAAGTATTTTTGATTGTTTTTTGCAAGCAAAATTTAACCATTTGAGAGGGTGTTGTGATTAAAGAAACTGATTAGATGTTTTATGGTTCATTTTAACTCTTCTTCAAAGTTGTTTACACATTAGCTATGAAAGAAACTTGTTTACAGCTTAAGCCTACTACTTGTAGTCTGAGGTCTGGTCTATACTGCATGCATTATGGCCTCATGGGATGTTTTATAAAGTTTATAGATCAGAAAAATGTCTTCATATAGACACAGTAAAAAGTGCCTTTTCTTGTATATGTAATTTTACTTGAGGTGCTGGTGTAAGTTATATCAATAAGATACATGATTTTGCTTTAAAGATTCATTATAGCTGCAGAAGGAGATTTTTTCAATGGCCCTTAAGAATTAATCTGCCGGAAGGAGATCTTTTCTTTTCCAGATGCCTAGATATAATACTCTCAGAACTCACAAGACTTATTCCATTTATCCTTTTCCATATCATTCAAGCAAAAGTAACATGATTGTAGTAGGAGGTATAAGGTTATGGAAGTTTTAGGCTCTGCTGGATAGATTCTCATCTCCCAACAAATTTCTCAGAGAAATAGTTACAGACTCTTAGTTATATTATTCAAACCTTCACTGCTACAACAATAGGAAGAGGCTAAGCACCTTAAGCCAGATGTGTATCTTTTACATTGCTGATACTGAGTTTCAGAGGTGTCTTTCCTCATTTTGAAATGGCATTTTGTATAGGAAGAAAGGACAAACTGGACTGAGACATAATTTCGGTGTGGAATACTGCCCATATCACTCCTTGCTCTGTGGGAGCAATGTTATCACTTCCCTAAGGGATTGGCCCTCATGCTTTTAGGCAGTGGTGATCGGGCATAGAAGGAAAAAAGCCATACTGATATCTGCATGATGTAGCTGAAGGGACACAGCTTCAGTCCCGTCTTCCTCCTTCTAAGCGAATATAATGAGTATTGAACATCTTTGGAAAAATCACAACATTTAGAACTGGTTTCTTGAATGTGTTACACATGCAGAGGATATTTCCAATTTGTTGAGTTTGCAATTAAATTTAGTATTCCCTTGGCAGGTATAGCAAAGGTTTCTAAACAATGAGTAGCAGTTTGGATTCAGATGTTCTTAATTTTAGTTAGGAAAATCACAAAAACCCCCATCTTTTTAGTTTTGAATGATCTGTACGTATTTTTTTAGCCAAAGATTTAATTGTTTTGAAAAACTGGACATACAATTATGCTTTTTATAAGGGTAGGGAAGACAGAGGGAAAACTTTATTTGAAAGAAAATTATTACCCTTCTTCCAAATTAGTAGTTCAGAAGTGACTAGCAACATTATCATTGTCAAATATGTGTGAAATAATGCAAGAAATTATTTTCAAGTCAGGTGTGAAGACAATTGTGAATATTTGCTTACTGTGGTAGAATAATAAACTAAAGAACTCTTTTGACCCAGACCATTCTATGTTATTCTGGCCAAACTTGATCAGGGATTGTAGCCAAAAGATTTCTGCTGAAGACATTGTAAATGTCAGCTGAATATAAACCACAAAATTTCATTAATGATCATATTTATTAATAAATTAATTACTCTTAATTTTAAAAAAATATTGGTAAGTCCTGCAGTTTGTATGACCATAGTAAAGTTTTTCCACTATGCAGGGAGAGTGCATTACATTTGTTTGCTTGTCTTTGTGCTATGTCACTTAATTTTATGTTTCTAGTCTTTTAGATGAGTGTATTCTAAGAAAAACATGACAATCTCCAGAATTGCTTCAATTGGTAGGGCATTAAACTCTTATGCAGACATAGTTTCCTTTATAACTTAATTGGTTTTCTAAAATTATTGCATTGCACAAGAATCTGTGTCCCCAGATCTGTCTCATTCTCAGATACTCCCAAAGCATCACAGGGTTCTCCTTGAACCTAAATGGAGACATCCCACAACACTGTATCTTCTGGCTGAATGGAATGTACTGGGAAGAGTCAGATTGTGGAAGACAAAAACCAAAACCATGGGAAGCAGTCACTTTGAAATGACCTTCTCATTGCTACTTTTCTTACACGCAAATGTCTCTCTCCATTCCTTGCTATACATCCTTTTTTTTTTTATTTTTATTTTATTTTTTTTTCTTTTCTCTTCCTCCACCCCTTATGTTTCTGTACAGCAACCTCCACAGAGCTTTGACTTATCAGTTCTAGACCATTCTTTCTGATCCATGTGTTTGTTTTCATGGCCATTTCTCCCTTTCTCTACTCCAGAGCCTAATTCATCAAAGTACGGGATCATGTGCTTAATTATTGCTGAATCTGGACACGTTAACAATGTTAACAAATACATTATTTTCTTCCAGCAATACTTGCCAACCCCATTTAAAGCTATGTATAGTGGGAATTTAAGGTGCTTTTTTACCATACGAAAGCTGTTGTTAAGTAATTCCTAAATATAATTTTGAAAATGGTATTCAAAAAGTACATTCAGTACAGAGTATGACACTGATTATACACAGTCATATGTTACTGTCTGTTAAGTGCAGTGGACTTGCTGCATTTACAGGAATTCAAAATTTCATAATTGACCTGTTTAAGAAAAAATAAGAAATTTGAAAATTAATTGCTTAATATAATGTTAGTTTGATATTGCTGTAATGTTTATTCAGGCTGTATAGTCCTCAAGAAATTATCACACAATTTTTCCTGGGCTTTGAAAAACAATAGGATTGATTGTCTTAGGGTAAATCCAAGGTATTGCCATCATAATACTAGTATTTCCATTTACGGACTTCATAATGTAAAACTATTCTGTAACCTGTTGTACATTCAACCAAGAAGAGAATGTGTTATGTAATGTGACCAAAATATTGCTGCTTTAGAAACCCTAGCTTTAGCATTTGCTGATATTTCCTTACATGAGTTGTTTAAACAGAAATATGGAATTAAGTTTTAAGTAATTTTACACATATTCTTTTATGGACTGTTGATTTTTCCTTGTTACGCTTTCCTGAATCTGTTAATTTACTGTCAGTGTTAAATAAGTGCTATTCAACAGATATGCGGTTGCTACTATGATGCAAATGATTAAATGAATGTATTTGGTTGTTTTAGTTAAAGGACGTTTGTGAACATTCAAAGTACTTTTTCTTCTTTTTTATTTATTATTATACAATAAATCAGAGTGTATTCATTGCTACTTTTATGTAATTACAGTCTGGCTGACAGCAGTATAAAATGTAATTCTTCATTAGTCATTTAAATGCATGATTTTCTCATGGCGTGTCTCATTCTTGCGGTGTTTCTTGTGAAGCAAATACGACAACTTTGTGTGGTTTCAGAATTCAGATTAAGCCCTGATTCTGTCCTTTTTTAGCTCAGCCATTTTGCTTTTCACCCTTTTCCCCTCCCTTTCTACTATATCCCTTAGAAGTGAGCAAAGATGGCAATCAGATTTGGTGCACAAGATGGCTTTAAGTTTGGCAGAGGACTGGAAGCAGTCATCTCTGGATACATTCCTTCTAATAATTTTGAAAATCACTGTAGTTTCCTTTTGGCAGAAAATTGAGTAGGCTTCCAGAGGAAAGACACCTGTGTGAAAACCCTCAAGCACATGTTCTTTTGGATCTTCCCTATTTATATTTATTTTTATATATATACACACACACATACACTTTAGCAATACCTATGATAGCTTTCAGTGAGCTAACTGAGCATAGAAAGAATAGAGTTCCGTGCAGGCTAGTTAAATATATTTCTTTTTCTTACTTTATAGTCTGTACTGAGCTGAAGGTTTTGGTGACTAAAATGGTTCCGGTGCCTGAGCTAGTTTGTTTAAACCTGATACATTCTGTGGTCCTTAGACAAAGAAAGCTCCTTTTCTTTATGGTCTTATTTTCTATACTAGAGAAGGGATTGGAGGAGTAGGATCTGCGGTATGACTTCATCGTAGCCATACTTTGAGATTATATACAGAGAATTTGTTTACTAGCCCTTTAAGGCTAATATTAAACCAAAAATTGTGCTAAACTGCTTCATTAAAATGTAAAGAAAAAAAAAGTTCTGTGATCCAAAATAGATTGCAAATGGTTTCTTTTCTGGTGCTGCACTTTAAGATAATAAGATATCAGCATAATGGCCTTTTAAAGTTTGTTACGGTCCTGTTAGAGAGAAAGTAGTGAGTTTTGGAGAGATATCGATGTGTGTGGCTCTATTTAGGGAGCAAGTATGTACTTAGGTATTTATTGTTAAGATGTACTGAAGTACTTATTCCTACAACAAATCATAGTTATTCCTTTATTTGCTCTTTTAAATAGGTAATTTGTTCCTGCTTTTTAAATGATGCTGTGTAAAGGAATGTTATTTGCACTTTTGCTAAAGTTGTTAAATAGGTGAAAGGATGGCTAACATGTATTTCCATAACCAGGAATAGAATGTATGAAAAGATGAATGTAAGTGGGAGAGTGCGTATCTGCAAAATATATGTGAGCTTGCTGCCAGAATTAAAAAGAAAAAATAGAGCCTTTGCTTGATATGTTAGTTTTTGAAGACTACATTTCCACACTAAGTAATCAGAGATAACTGTTCTGTAGCATAGGGTAGTAGCTATGGCATAGTAGATGAGGGATAGTCAGAAGCTGGAGAGTATTGCTGTCGTGAGGCTCCAGAGCTTGCTGCTATTGTGACATCTCCCCACCCTAGGCAAGAGGAACTGATGTGGCAGCATGTTAATGACCTCCTTGATTTATAATTAGGTTGTCTTAATATTTCATTGATGCTGCAAACGTGCTGTTTCATTCTGATGCAGCCCTGCTGTGCTTATGTTCGTGACATCCAAGCAGGCAACAACTACTTGCCAAAAAGCAAGCGTGAATATGGGATGATTTGGGTAATGCATGACTTGCACCGTTGACACCATAGTAGTAGCTCTCAATGCTTCTTATTACTAAACCCCACTATCTATATATTTTGATGCCTTTCTTGGAGTTTTTTTTTCCTTGAAATAACACAGAAAGGATGAATCCTTCAGTCCCGTTCCCCCCAGTACAAGTGGCATAATTGCTTGCCTTGTTCTTACTCTTGCCTCGGCATCTGCTAATGGCCAGTTGGAGGTGAGATGATGTGCTATGGGCTAGGTGGTCTTGTTGGTCTGAACCAAAGTAACTGTTATGATGCTACTTTTCTCGGATAATGTACAGACTGATAGAAGTTGTCTTTATTGTGAATATTTTTCTCAGAAAAGTTGCAATACTATCTGGGGCTTGACTGCATAGACCCCATTCATCTGTGTATTTGATATAGTTCTTATTTGCAAAGAGATAAAACTGATTGGTAGACTTTTGTAGGGAGTAGTTCATAGGTTGCCATTTTTCACCTGTCTAGAAAGTTTCTGTTAGTGTATCAGTATTTCAGAAGCAGATAGATGAAATGATAGCACTTCCCAGAGCTGTGGTAGAGCTCTATGTGGGAATGGTGTTTTAGTCTGGATGATGAAAATGGCATGCATCCGTCACAGGTACAGAATAATTTTGGAGCTTATTTTTGGGGAGACTGTTGTATTGTGCCATTGGTTTTAAAAATTGTTTTATTACTGAGTCATTTCCTGAAACAGTCAGTATAATTGTCTAAGGTGAAATTGTTTCTTTCCTGTGTATCTAGTTCATCAGGGTTTTTATTGTTTTTCCTGAGTTAATCAGAAGAAAGCCAGTTTAGACGTGGATTTGTTTTGGCTGTGAAAATATTGAGGAGGACTTAGTGAAAAAGTTTCTCTCTGTTATGTTGTCAGGCTGTTTCTTTGGGCAGAAAACAAGGTTAGATGAAAGGATTTATATGACAGATAGATCAGAATTTGTTCTCAAGTACTGATAGTACAGGAATATTGAGCAGTGGCCTCTCGCTAGCTAATACTGAGGTCCTGAGGGGTGGTGACATTTCATGTTCACTATGTGTCTTGATGTTGAAGCAGTTACTGATGAATAGATTCTTTGAACAAAGAATAGATTCTTTGTTATTTAGAATCATAGCATTGTTGTAGGTTAAAAAAGACCCTTAAGATCTTTGAGTCCAACTGTAAACCTAACACGGCCAGGTCAACCACTAAATCATGTCCCCAAACACCATGTTTGAATGGAGATTGCTAGCAATCTCCAAATAACTGTAAAAATAAACATGGTACATTAGTTGAATATGATTCTGGATTGTTTTATTCTAATTTGCTGAAGTTTGTGAGCATTTATTGTCTGAATTTTTTTTTTGAGTGGGTTAAGTCAAGGAGGTGATTTTTCTGTTTTTCTGGAGCCCTCCTGCATATTTGGAATTGTTTAGATGGTCGGAGATTTGCAGAGGGTAATCCTTTAATGATGAGATATTTGGCCTGAGGAAGTACACGTCACTCCTTGGTCTGAGTTCCCTCTTGAACTAATTATGTTAATCACATTATATCTAGAGCAATTATTTTCAATGTGTACTTAAACTGATGTTTGTTGTGTCTTTGTGAGGCTTGAATTAAGAGGTTTTAAGTTTGGTTGGGGTTTTTTGGGTTTTTTTTGGTTTTTTTTTTTTTTTTTACTGTCTGCTCAAAAATACTGCTTCTCCTTATTTATAAGCCTTGCTTCACTGAATCATTTTCTGCCCTTATGTGATAGGTATATTAGAAAGTAACAGACTGTGATTTTTGTCATTTTTTAATCTTTCAAGCAAAATGGGACATGGAGCTTCCTTTAGTATCTCACTGAGAAGCAGGTTTCCCAGTTTTCATATTGTTTCTCATCAGTTTGCATTTTGAAACTGACATTCCAGATTGTCAATGTCTTCTATAAAATGTGGGCAGTTTAAGAGGGATAATATTGCAGTAAAGGGTTCATCAGTATTGTATGCAATACAAAATCATTTCCCTCCTATGCAAGACAGTACTGCTTAATGTTGTCTGGCCTTGCTGCTCTTTGTTTTCAGATTGTTTCCCTCCTGTACACAGGATCTTTGGTTTTAGAGTAAAAACCAAGCAAAGGAAAGGAAAAAAAAAAATCTCTCACTAATTGATGGAGAAGCTCCATTCTGATCACATGTATGGAGACTATATACCCACGGAGCCAACATTTTTCAATAATGATTATTTATGGCGACGTAAGCTAACCTGTTTTACCTGCATTAAAATGGAGCAGGAACGTTCCCATGGTCTGTAAGCTGAGAAAGCAATAAATAAAAAAAAGGGAATAGTCATTAACTTTTATGGGACATTAGCTTTTTAATCCAAGAGTAGCAGTATTAACTTGGGAAATGTTGGCTAGAAAAAGCCTGTAATAAAACATTGACCAATAAGGATAAAAAGACAAAATGCAAAATAACTACATGTGTTAACATTGCTTGTTCTGTCCATTAAATGAAACTTTGGTCTTTGGTGAAAGGACAGTACATGAAAATGCAGTTTAATAGTCTGTTACACTACATGTGCACAATGAGAAGATGAGTAACTTTATTCATGGTTGTTCTGTATGCCAGTAGTGAAAACTCAATTCAGCAAAGACCTTGATCTTATCCATATGTAATATATGTGTAAAAATTCTGCCATCTTTCTTATATCCCAGAAAGTACGGGAAGCCCTCAGGATGAATGAAAATTCATCTTTTACTATGAAGATGCCTAGTTGGATATAAATGATAAAGCCGTACTGTGTAAATGGATGATTTTATGTTTCTGTGGGTGGAAAAAAATAATGGTGTTTGTCTTAACTTCATATTGGAGATTTTCAGCAGAAAGTTTACTTCTGAATCTGGTCTGTTGTCTTAAGACTGAATTCAGATTGTAAAGGCAGAAAAGTAAAGCACAGACATCAGTATATCCATAGTATGAGCTTAATGAAGCCTATCAATTTTCAGTGTGTCATCCTATAGTGATTTAGCTAATGATGATGGTAATTCAGTTACTTTATCCCTGAAATTATCTATGATTAGATAAGAGTTTTAGACTAGTTGTCCTGTGCTTGTCTATCAGATTTAGTGTAGCTGATTAAAAGAGTGTACTTTTCATGATGACCAGAGCTACTCACTTTATTTGGCCTAGTGGTCAGTGGTAGGTCAAGTGCTTTGAAGAGGTGGCTTTGTCCAAAAATGATTTCTTCATACTATGCATAGTGAAGTAGATTCTGGCAATTAACTTTCAACTAGACTATGATAAAGTCTTTTTCTTCTTTTTGCATGTTTTATGAATGCATATTAAATAACATTTCTGCTTTATTCAGCAAGAGGAAGGCCTAAGCATGACTTCATTGCCATTGTTTTCCTGCTATACATTCCCTAACCTATTCCTTCAGGTGATGATACTTGTTTAAGTATGTTATAGGAGGGAGATGTGTATTGTGCATAAATGAACAGTGCTACATCTGTTTAGCTCCCATAAACTTTTGTTGAAGAAAGACTTATGTCATAAATATTACTCAAGTACTTTGAAGGTATTATTAAGTATGTGGGTGTAAGTTACTTGGTTCAAAGTGTGTACTCAAGTTTCAGATTTAAAAAAAAAAATAAATCACAAAGCTTTGACAGTCAAAGATACAGGTATTAGAGAAAAAGTCCTCCTATAGATTAGGGAAATGATCGTGCCTTTGTACTCGGCACTGGTGAGGCCTCACCTCAAGTACTGTATTCAGTTCTGGGCCCCTCACTACAGGAAGGACATTTGAAGTGCTGGAGTGTGTCAAGAGGAGAGCCACCAAGCTGGTGAGGGGTCTAGAGAACAAGTCATATGAGGAGAGGCTGAGGGAACTGGGCATGTTTAGTTTGGAGAAGAGGTGGCTGGGGCTGAGGGGAGACCTCATTGCCCTCTACAACTAACTAAAAGGAGGTTGTAGAGAAGTGGGTGTTGGCCTCTTCTCCCAGGTGAATAATGACAGGAGCAGAGGAAATTGTCTGAAGTTGTGGCAGAGGAGGTTTATATTAGATATTAGGAAGAATTACTTTACTGAGATAGTGGCACTGGAACAGCCTGCCCAGGAGGTGGTGGAGTCACCATCCCTGGAGGTATTTAAGAAACGTGTAGGTGTGCATTTCAGGGCATGCTCTAGTGGCTGAGATTGTAGGGGTTTTTTGTGTGTCTATGGTTGGACTCGGTGATCTCAGAGGTCCTTTCCAAACATGACAATTCTGTGATTCCTTGATTCTACTGAGTTGATAAAAACTAGATAGTAAACTATAGAAAGGCCTAGCCAATTTTCACTACAGGGGTCACCAGTAGTCTGAGAAGGTATTTTCATAGACTCTGGAAAAATGGTTGCATACTAGGATGATAAAGTTTCAGGCACACTGGAAATTAAAACCAGATGTATAGAAACTTAAGAGATTCTTATAAAGCTGAGTAATTGAAGAATAAAATAGCAGATAGAAAGAAATTTTGATTGATCTTTGCCTCTTTGCTCAAGTTGCGTGGAAGAAGTCACATCTACACAGCTAAACTACTTTTCCCTCCCTCCCAAATAGGATGTTGCATTCAAACTGCCTCTTGGAGTGGTGCTGTGCAGGTGTCAGTCCTCTCAACTGAGCCCAAATGTTGTTTTGGGAAAGTGCAAATTGTCAAAGTCCAAGGCATGCTGTGGGTGTAAACAGTGAATCAAATACTAGGGATGTGCAAGGCCAGTCTTCAGCCTTATTTCCTCTGTTTATTGTAGGCCTAGCCTGAATTAGCTAATACTAGGAGAGGTGCTGGGAATATAGTGGAAAAATCAGCCATTGGAGTTTAGCAGCAAATAGATAGTTCAGCCAAATGCAACCAAACAGGTAACATTATTAAGTCATTGGGGAAATTTGTGATTAATTTGAAGTTCAGGTGCTTTATAGAAGTCATCTTCCCAAGATACATAGAACAAAGATGACCAGATGTGTAGAAGTCTATAGTCTGTATTTCTGAAAGTCAGAAATAAAAGCGAAAAAGGAAGCTTTTTCTTTTTTTTGAACTTAGATCTTTTTGTTGATCCAATATGTGACAAGCTAACAGTTCTATCTGCACACCCGAGGGGGGCAATGAAATGTGAGGATTGTAGGAACCACTTAATCTGACTTTGCCTATGGAGAATATACTTGGATAACAGCACGCTGAGTCTAATTGTGTTCAATTATTTCAATCATTTAGACAATTTGAGTGAAACAAGTAAGTATTGATTATGGAATAGGAGGAGATTGTAGATTGTAATCTTCTCTGGATCTGAGAGGCATGGATTTTTTTATTTTTTTTTTCCTGTGGATCACTTAAAGCTCAGGAGAAAGGAGGTTTTGGGGGAAATTAAATGGGTAATAAAACCAGTGTCAACTGCTGTTGACTCAATAACAGGTATAAAGTTTATTTGAAAGACTTGTCATCTTTAAGTATCAAGACTAGAAAGCTAAAAATTGAAGAATAATCTTTTTCATCAGTAAAGTTGAGTTTCTGTTCTTACATTCTGTGAAGACGTTTAGGTCTATTGAACTAAATAGATGACATTTGTGGATGCTTGTTCAGTATCTGTAGATCTCATGCTCTTTTTTAGGGAGCTTTTGGTTGAGGAAGGTTAGCAACATCTGATTTTTTTGCACTAGTGCAGTTTTTGGCTAGTGCATCTAGTTCAATTCAGCTATGAAAAGACCCCCTACTCCTGATAAGACTATTAGCTCTTTATAAAGCCTACCTTGCTTGTTATCTTTACACTGTGAGAACTTTCATGATGCTGCTACCAAACAGAGGGTTATTTTCATTCTGCAAAAGACTTGAACTGTAGCAGAAGTTTATAATTATGACTGTCATGATGAAGACAGTTGACAGATTTACTTTTTTCATGGCAGAAGAACTGAAGGGCACCCTGCGAAATGAATTGGATACAGATTTGAAACAACAGGACGTCCCTTTTCACACAACCCATGCCTAAATTGTGAACTGATTAGCATAAGATATTTTAGATGTTAAAAATGTAAATGGGTTCAAAAAGTGATTAGACACATTCCAAGGAAGAAATACTTCATCAAGAGCTGTTACATACTATGATCCTGATGCAGCCTCCAGCTGAGAAAATTCATAAGCATCTGATTGCTCTGAGGACTTACTGGAGTAAGTATACTGTGTGCATATAGTCTGTGCTGTCTCTTATTTTCATATACCATAGTTTCTTCATACTTTTTCCGTAATGACTATTGTCATAAACAATGAACTCGAGTAGATGGACTTTTAGTTTATAGAGTAGTGCTATTCTTCTCTATGATTACACTACTGCCTCTGTAGGACTTGTATACCATTCATTGTAAGAATTGTGAGTTGTCTTAGTAACACATTTGAATATACTGAAAAAAATTGTGGTTTTATATCATAACACATTGTTTATGGATCTTTTTAGGTAAACTGCAAGAGGTCTTTTCAGTTGTAACACTAAGGCATCCTTTAAACCCTTTGGAGAACTTATCCAGACCTTATCCAGACTCAGGTTGCTTAGCTGCAGTAGTGGGCTATATTATTTTATTCTCTCTTCCAACCTGCATTGTGCAGACATACCCATAAGTGATGATTGCGAGTCTTTGGCTTGCAGAAAAACAGAAATTTTATCTTTATCCAGTTGAAATTTATGAGTAACACCAAACAACAAAATAACTTTCTTTTATTTTTTTTTTAATGCAAAGGTAGAATGTTTTGTGTGCTCATTTGGTTATTCAGCTAACAGAAGGGAGCTCTTTTACAAGGCGCTTGGTCTGCACCCTGAAGTGCTACAGTTTCATTTCATTTGTCATTAAAAAAGTATGGGATGTGAAAAGGAAAGAGATGATTGCATTGATGAGGAACAAGAGTTAGAAAATTAATAAGACACAACTCAATAATAGACGTAGGAGGAGGCATGTGTGTTAGTTTTTGAAGGATTTATACTAATTGGGTGTAACAGTGGCATTAGGTTTGGGTGACTGGGGTGGGGAAGTGACAACAGACTTATTACAATTACACTAATTCAATTCAAGTGGGTTCATTGTAAACACTCAGAAATATCTTCATGCAGTGTGTCAGGTACTTGTATAGCAATGGGGAGATGTTTATTTCTGGGGTCTTGCTGGGCCGTGATTTTAGATTTACTGTAGAACAGTTGTGAAGGTGGTCTACAAAACAAATTTTGAAGCTAGGAACTGCACAGTGACGATTTTTTTGAGTCAGAGTTATCATGACCCACACAGTGAATGCTTTTTTAGGACAGGAGAATGTTATTTCATTTGATTTTTTTAAATTAATAGAATATGCTCTTTTTGCATGTCTGGGAAGCCATGTCATTGTAGCACTTACTGGCTAATCATCATATATATATTTCATGGTATATCATATAAATGTGCTTTAGAAATAATCTGAACTTTCCCTATTGCCTGTTAATTTTCTTAAGGAATATTTTAGTTCTACAAGTGACAGTGTGTTTTTACAGGCATGCACTATTACCAGATTGCCTTTTCCAACTGTTCTCTGGCCAGAAACATTTGTTATCCTCCCCTCTGCCAATATGCTTGTATTCCTCAAAAAGCTTTGCTTATGAGTACTTATCAGTGACAGTTATCTCTGATAAATTTGAATGTTTGGGGTATATACTGTAGCAGCCAACTGTATACACTGAGTACAGTGAAAATGGCATCATATAATATAGGAAAAGTGTATTACAAGCCTTTTCTCAAGTGCTGGAGTTATTTTCCATCAAAAACTCTTGGTTGCATTGATTAATAATGACTATCAGATTATGAAACAGCATGGGTTGAGCAGGTCTGGCAAAACAATTTAAACTCTTAAAAATGTTTGGTGTTTCCATTCACAAGAGGTGGCATGGAGCAGTATTGGAGAGTCACAGAAACAGGAAATCTCAGAAATACTGTTGTCTGACATGGTGTAGTCCAGCATCTTTTATTGATCGTTTCCAGAGCTGAATACTGATGAATGGACCATTGCCACATGGTGGCAGTTTTGTGTTTCAAAAATAAGTCTTTATGATATTAGAATGCATAAACTCTAATTTTGGAATACATACTGCAACTGAGTGTGTTCTCACAGAGAGACTGATTTAAGCGTTGCAAGATTGACCCATTCATATAGGGACATAAATAAGATGTTTTTAAATACTTGGAAGAAACTCATCAAACCTGTGCTTTTTTTCTGGGTAGTGTAGGATATTTGAGCTTTTTCTTTGCAGTGTGATAGTGGAGATGACGTTCCTGTTCACAGATGTGGATGACTCGTCATTATTCTGGACTTGTAATTTTTTTAGTTTATGTAGCTGTCTATCAGCTAATTATCTGGATGTGCTTCTGGAGCACTTCTAGGAATACAGAAGAACACGATAGAAGTGCTTCTGGGATCAGCCGACACAAATACATTGGTCAGATTTCTGATTTTTTTTTTTTTTTTAGCAGAGCCAAATTTTTTAAATAGGAACAATGAAAGAAGCAAAGCTATATACACAGAATCCTCAGGAATAAATTTCAGGTTAGAATTTAAGTTTTTTTCTTTACTAGTTTGTTTTTCATATTGCAAATCTGTAGTTAAAGGGGGAGAAGAGATTTGATTTAGCCTTTCTTCATACTTAATACATTTATCCAAGATCTTATGTATATTTATCATAGTACTTGAGTTGTTTACTAGTTTTTCTTTACTTTTGTAGCGCATCTACACAATAACAGCTTATTACAAATAATACAATATTTTCTTTCAAAGTTTTCTCAACTCCAGAATTTCTTAGTTGTGTTTTTGAAGAGCTTTCTGTTCTACAGACTGTTAAGGAATGAGTGGCTTTTTCTGAGTGATAGCCTCTATATACACCTTCTCTTTAAGAATTGAAATCAACAACTGCTTAGGTCAGCATCAGCTTGTTTGGATTTTTACCTTATTTGCCTTTTGATAAATGGGCAGAATAAAGCCTGATGTTCCTTAATTTCCTCTACCTCCCTAGGCTTGTCTTTTTTTTTAAATATTTATATTAATATATTTGTGTAGTTCCAAGATTGTTGAGAGATACGCAGTTTTTAGTAGGTTTTCATTTCAAAGTCTTCCATTTCTTTTTATGTGTCACACTGATGAAATTATTTACTTTGGTTTCAAGATTCTTCTTCTCTTGATATGTCCAAATCCCTCAGACATGGTTGTCTTTCTTTCAGTGCTCTTTCTGAAGATGAATTTTCTATGAGAGTGCAGAAATGGAGACACTTGTCTGAAGCCTTTTCTTGTGCAGCAGTTAGATGAGATTTGTCTCAGAACCAGGCAGTCAGGGGCTTTCTGACTGATAGCAAGCTTCATTTAATAAAGCTTTGGTGAGTTCTGACTCTACTTTTACCTCTTTAAAAAAAAATCTTAATAAGGGCTCCTGTCACTACTATTTTCATATCCTTGAGGCTTCATCCGTACTTCCTAAAAGGCTAAGGAAAACCATTGCTGTGGTAAGTGACAAGGACACACATTTCTATAATTCACACAAGAAGAATCAAATAAAAGGAGGGCAGGCATTGCTTCGTTCTTACCATGGCCCCACAAAACTGTATGTTTCTCTTCGGGGATTTTTTGCATCAGCTATCACTTTGGGTTTTGAAAATGATTTTAAATTGTGTCCATGATCCTAACCTGGTGGAGGAATCAGTGAAAACTGGCTTGGTAACTCTCGTGTTTCCTTGAGAAAACAGATAAAAAATTTAGAGAACAGTATTGAATATCTGTTCTGACCTTCCAGTAATACTGTTATCATCTCAGTCTGACTAATGCTTTGAAAATACCTCTGATTAGTTGCAAGAGAGATCAAATTTAGTTAAATGTTTTTTCATTTGACAACTTCAGTCTGGAATAATTTTCCTGTTAGTGGTTACGCAAAGGATTTGTTGAGTTCTAAATACTGGCATCCATATAGACAGGAAAAAAAAAAACCACGTAGCTTCAGTTCATTTCATGAATTCTTCTAGAAAAGTCTAGGTTAATGTGAAAACAGGATGTATTTTTTTTTCAGAGAAAAGATACCTAGAATTCCTTATGTCAATGAGGACATGCCACAGGAGAATACATGCTGAACAACGATGCTTTTCTTTGAGTTGATGATACAAAAGTTGTCTTGTTTTGATTCTACAACACATCTAAAGATGAAGTCTCTCTGACTTTGGCCAAAAAGACATTTTATATGAAGAATAGTTGTGTTAAATAAATGGCCAGTACCTAAGCATTTACTCCTGGCTTTCATACTTAATTTGTATCTGAAGAACCCTCCTAGCTTGTGTGTAAATCCTCACCTTATTGCGTCCTTGTACAAAATCAGATTCTTATAAATTTTCCACTACTAGGTTTAGCATTTACTTGAAAAATTACTGCTCTGAACATTAGTGTTTCAAAGACATTGTGGCACAATACACAACAAACTGAGCTGATCTGCTGGTAGAGGAGCTTAGAAAACAGCTTACCTGTTTATGCCACTTATGCTTTTTGTAAACATCCTTGGCTAAGTTCCCAGTAATATAGAGCAGTTTTGTCTAGTGGCTTCTTTAAGGATTCCCTTATGTACTGAAACTGGAGCCTTTTGCGTTAGTATAGGACAGATAAGAAATGGACAAAACCAGGGCAGAGAGATACACTTGGACTAGAAAAAAGAGTGACTTATCTAATGTATTGCTGATGGTGGGCTGAGAGACTCATCCCTTTCAACTAATTAAGATTACATATACTCCAACAAATACAGAATTTTTATTGGTTTCATTTTTCTTTCTGATTTTCATTTCCAGCTATTAATAGATTGATCAAGTAGGATGCGACAGAGCCTTGATTTCTTTAGCCTTAAAGAAAACATAATTTCCAGAAAACAACAAGTTACAATAAGTACTATTAATATTAGCTGTTAACTTAAACAGACAACCTAGAGTTTCTAAAAGAATGACTGCAGTTATATACTTGTTTTAAGATCATGGGAAATCCTTTTATGTGTCAAATTTAAGGACATTATTGCTGAATAATATATGGAATGAGAAATAAGTCTAGTGACTGATAATATTTTAAAATCAAACTGAAGCATTTAATCAGGATTTATTTTGCTGGTTTTGATAAGTAAAAAATTATTTTTAGTAGAACACAGGATTCTGTCATTAATTCTTTTTTTGGGTATTTGTTGTGCTGTATTTCCTTTGGATTAAATTATGTACAATAAGGTTATGACCAGCATTGACCAGGTGATAGATTAAATTGAAAGATTATTCTGCTTAATCTTTAGACTCTAAACAACCTCCCAATATGCTGCCAACGTGAACGTGTCTTTGGGGACAGAACCCAGTCTGCACTACATGGCTGACTGCCAAGTCTTTCCACTGGAAAGCCAGCTATTATTTTCTACTTTCTACTGCACAGTAGGGTGCATCCACCCCTTTATAGCATTCAGCCATAGCTTTTTATTTTACGGTAATCTTTTGTATTAGATATTCATGGGAATAAATTTTCTCTAGCCATGTAGGTCATATTTCTCCCAAGCCAAAGCTGAAACATAATAAACTCATTTAATTCCTAAAGTGTCTTTGTAAAAGTCGTAGTCTGTAGCCAGGATTTTTCTTGGAAATGGACATGTTTTTACCCTGTCAATGACATTGTAGACATACCTTATGCAATTTCATTGCCATGCTACAGTAGGCAAGCAAAAAAAAAAAAGTAAATGTGGGAGTAGTTTTGCATTCCTTCAGTATGCCTGGAATTGTAATGGAAAAAGGAAGCAGTAAAAGTAATAATACAGCGTAAATCACTAATTGGAATCACAAGCATCTTTCAGAATGACGTTAGAGAATCTGTCATTGTGCTGTCAAAGTGAGTTTCTCTCCATGCTTGTTTTCTTGAGATTTGACTAAATAATTCAAAACCAGGACGCTAACAATAATTCTGAATCTCTATTCCCTAGCTCATTTGACTATTCCTAAAATCTTCTCAAGAGTCGATCCTAAATTATTTAATTTTAGGATAGATCAGCAGAAGCTGTATGACATAGCTCTGTTTGTCTCGAATGTTAAAACAGTGTTTCAAGATTTGAAGATCACAGTGTGAATTCTTACATAAACCTTTTGCCGCATGCTGTACAAATATCTAAAACATATCAGACCGCCTTATTCTTTCCAGTAATGTGCTAGAGGAACCTAATAAGCAGAAATGAATGTTGATGTAGATCATCATACCCTTTAAATGGAAGACTTCTTTAAATCTAGGCATCTCTGTAACTGCTACACTTCACTAAAGAGTATGTGTCTGTTTGTGTCTCCTGCCTGCAGGTAGCCATAATTGCATCTTTTTTTTTTTTTTTTAATTAAAAATTAAACTGTTACATATGAAGGAACTTGTTATGCTCAAAACCCCTATATATTAACAATCGTTTTAGCAAAGACAACTTTCAATGCCTCCTCAAGAGTCTTCAGAATTTTAGGCTATTTTAGTAGGCGTCAACTAGTCTTGAATAGCCCAGTCATTAAGAAACTGAGATGCCAATGAGTCCTGTCTGCTGAAGCAGTATTCACTCAAGCCAGAACCTCTTGGTTCCCAATAAATAACTCTGTGGTTGATCTAAACCTCCACTGCCTGCCCTCAGCTTCCTTCCCTGGGTGTGTATATCCAAGCTTTCCCTTGCATTGGTCGTTGTGCTTATGTAACTCTAGATTATATCTACAGTTCACTGAGTTGCTGCAGCTGAAAACTGCCCCAAGGCAGTGGGGAGAGCACAAAGGTGGCAGCTCAGGCTTAAATTGGTTTTTGCTGGTGTGGACTTGCACCCTGCAATTCCCCTCTAGATAGCTTTCGGCTCTTTAGGAAGAAACAGTTTCAAATATTCTAATCTGAGATTGCATCACTTGTAGTAGATGAAGTAATGGACACACATTGGCAAAACATTGGATAAGGTTTGCTAGTAGATCCATCAAAAGAAAATTGCACCATGCAATTCTTTAAAATCTGGAAAAAATACCCATTTTGAAATTATATACATCCCTCACTGAATCATTTTCTTAGTAGATGTCAAAGTGAGGACTTTCCAAGAATGACATATTAGATTGAATAAAATATGCTCAGAGTGGACAGGGTGCTTAAAGGAGTTAAACCTTAACACAGATTGTAGTATCAAAAAATTCAGAGAGAAGCGGTGTACATCTGAATAAATCAGCACATATGAGGACTGATTCATATTAGTTTGGAGTGAAAGCTGAATTTTAGTGTGTTAGCTATCTCTTTTTATAGTTAATCCATTTTGTCACATTTTGAAGGTGACAGGAATTTGCATCTTTTTCTAGTGAATTAGAATGCTAACAGACACCACTTTACCCGAATCGAGACATTGCTGTGGCTGGAATAAAGACAATAGAATGTAAGACAAGCAATTACAAATCATATGATTCCTAAGTGAATTCTGTGTAGGCTAATAATTCAATATGGTGAAGAGAGCAGCAGATAAAGCATCTCAGGTATCAAATAAGCCAGTCTAGTACAGCATTTAAAAGCACTGACACATGTGCTAGATGAATTTGGCTGACCTTTTGTTTATTTTCTGGGAACATCACCTCAGAGAACAAGACTGAAATTTCTGTGGGGGTTATTTCTAGAGTAATTGCATTGTTACTTATTGTATATCATAGTATGAATTTTACTTATATGTTTAAAGAAAAGTAAATGTAGCAAAACCAACAGGCTTTTTCCCTCTCAGCTGTCTTACATACTGTTAAACTTGAAACCCTTTGTATAGAATTTAGGCTCAGAATGCATGGAGTAACTTGGAAGTGACCCTGGAAAATAAATTACTGTTTTATAGAGTTTTTCATGCATTTCTTGTGTGCTTTTGTTTCATTTGACATTATATTTTTATATACTAAATCATAAATGTAGGTTTATAACCATTATTTGTACTTTTATGCTATTTTGAATCCTTCAGCTTTATTTGCAATATTACTGTCTTTTTTGTATAGTTAGTGTTGTCTAATGAACTTATAAATACTTCATTCTACTAGAATTTTAATAATGCCATCTGTTCACTTGATGGAAAATGGCAAAGCACATTGAAGCAACTGCCTTTTTTTTTTTTTTCTTGACAGCTGTATTTTTAAAGCTTAAGATTTAAGTTTCCAGTTTTTTCTTTATCAGTGACAGTGAACAATATTGCGAACAAAAGGATGCACTTTTGTGAAGACCTTACTTTGTGAATTACATCTATGATTTTCTTTAGATACAATTTGGTTTTTTTGATCAGTAAAAAACAGTATTATTTTTTCTTTTTAGTGAAACTTGTTTTCTACCATGGCAGAAAGTCATGTAATCCCAGAGAGGTCGGTAAAGTACATCACAGTTAGTGGAATCTGATGTCTTTGTCCAAGCTTCCTGCTCATCCTAGCATCTCTGTCTTTCTGTCCCTGTATCTCCTCCTTCTGAAACTCTGTTTTGAAGCTCTCTTCTTTGGGTCTTCTTCCCGCTTTCAGTCTTGCTTTGTTAAATTATTTTAATGTTTGCCTTCTGAATCACCATCTTGTTGTGTAGTTAGTAGGCTGCTCCCTTTGGTCCACTGTTTTGTAACTTAATCGCGCTCCTGCCATTAGCTGTCAAAACAAGTGGCCTGATGTTTAGAAATGGTGAAGTCTCTAGTAGCTCCTGAATAAATTAGTGCTGCTGACCATTTATTGCTTGTGAAAATCAGATAGTCTTCTGTGTATGTTTATGTGGATGCGAGACCCAAACAGTTTAGCTAACACGGCTCTGTTGTTCCTTAACTAGGTAGATGCAGAATAAAAAGAGAGTGTCTAAGGAGCAGTTGAGTCATGGAGTTGTTATTCCCAAGTCCTCTTCCAGGTGGTTGTGTGGCACTTGCTTCTGTAAGAAACTCATGTTGGTTTTGCCAGAACTATGTGTCTATGTTCCTATGAAGGAAGTTGGGAAGAATGATGCTGTAACTGACAAAATAGGAGATTCCTCAATCACGACTATTTCAAAACTATTTTGAAGGCGTGGAGAGAAGGGACTTAGATTATGAATTACCCTTTTCATCCTTGCAGGAATAGATTTCTCGCTTGGTTGCCTGCTCTCAGTGTGTGATCATTAGCAGTTCTCTTAGATTGACAATTTGGGAGATAGACACAGCTCCTTATCCCAGCAGGTGGCAACTTCAGCCATGGTGAAGAGGTACGGTTGACTCTGATTCCCTTTGTTCCACTGACAGAAGTGGTACTTCCACACTCTCTTACTGCTGCGCTAGATATAGTTTATTAGCTTCCCAGCTGTTTTCTTTATATATTTCCTGAGTTCTTATTAGTATTTCAATTAATTTACCATCTGCATTAGATTTTGTTAGTTAAATAAAAAAACACATGAAAGTAATTTTGTCTTGCATGAACACATCCAGTTCTTCATTCACTCTAAGCTTGTACATCTGTATTTGTGGTTTTCTTTTGGATGTTTCTACAATTTCTTTTTCCATTGTTGCTTGATATATATCTGTCAGGCGGGCTGTGAGCAGAGAATTCCTTCTGAAACTGGTGGTGTAATCTGTTCTCTGTATGGGTGTGTGTCTGAGGTACGTTTGCCTTGCAACCTCTAAAAATGGGATGCTTTCTGTCACCCAAGTTTTTCTCATGTTCTTTATTGCAGAGGGGTACTGTTATTTACCTCCCTTGCTTATAGTTGAATGTTTCTGTCAGCTAGATCTCAGCTAGATCCTTACAATGAGGCAAACACCTGTGCCTGCTGGTACAGCCAGTCCTCTCTTTGAAGCCTGTGTCAAAGTTTCTGTACTTAAAGTTGGTATGCAGTAGATGTGTTTGTGTAGTGGGACTTGAGGATGTGCTGGTAGGTATGTTCAGAAATGAGAAAACCATCAGTCCACTGACGACTGTCAATTTTTGTGGAATCTCTCAGAGAACTACTGTGGATAAAAGAACTGAGTAATCTGGATACAGATTTGCCAAGATGTTTAAAGACCATAACTCCTGATGTATGTGGGGTGTTAGGTGTCATGACTTCGCAATATGTTCTGGTGCTGAAGTGTCTGATGTTGGCTGTCACAGTGTGTCCTCAAGGTTTACACAAGACCAATTGGAGGTATATAAACAGAGTTTCACTTGTAACATTCTTGTTTTCAGCCAGGAACAACTAGCAAACAAACGTGTCACATTTTTTATGTTGTTTTTTAGTAAGCTCACTGTCCAATGTTATAACCTTCATCAATTATTTCACACATTAAATCAGAGATTCATTGTATAGCGCAGACCCTTAAGATGGTGCTATAGGGTCACAGGTGTCTGAGTCCCTGCAACTTAGTGAATTATCATTCTCACTAGAGCTGTGGTAAATCATCATGCCTACTTACAGCTGGGGTATTTAACTTCCTCTCATTTCAAGGAATTGGGTGCATGAAATTTAGAGATCTCATGATTGAGAGAATTTTGGAAATCCTAATGCATGTGTTGCTGCCTGAAAGCTTCTCTTAGTCTGGCCTAGTGGTCTAGTGTCTTTCATACTGTACCTGCTACTAGGGAGAGTTAAGATTTTGCATTTGTTGAAATGCCAGTATAAGAATACTGAACTCTACAACATGTCATGGGGTTTTTTTTTGTTGTTGTACAGCAGCCAAAAAGATTTTATTTTTTTTATTGTATAATTCCTGTGGATTATAATTATCTGTCATTATAAATCTTTTTATAGTAAAACTGTCTAGTTTAGAAATTCAGATGGTACTGTCATTATCTTTCAGATAGAGCTATCTATAATTTTGAAGTTACATATTCTGTTCCTTAGCACTCACTGAAGTTATAATTATGGAGTTTTTTTCTATCAGTCTTCTCCTTGCAAGCAGAATGTTTCACTCGTGGTGGTGGTACTGATAAGTAGTAAATAGTTCCATCTTCTCTTGGTTTCAATCTGTTTATTATGTTAGTTTAATGTCATTTTTCAAAAACTCCAATGTCCTGAGTTATCTGCACATCGTTATTCTGTAACACTCAACACACAGTCACTGAGAGCTTGATTATGATTGCAAAGAAGAGCTGAAATATTTTAAAAGCAAAAAAGCTTCATTTGTAAATTTTATTCTGTCACTTTTTCTTCTTCAGTATTATCCAGGTTAATTTGAACATTTTCTCAGTTTTTGATCTCCAGGGTAAAATACAATACCTAATACAAGTGTGCGTATGTTGTAGTTACAGTAGGGTTTCTTCAGAGGGATTGAAATGATTCCCCTGACGTAAATATGTTTCACACCGGATCACTACACCCTCCCATGTGGTAACCTATCATCTCAAGCTCTAATGATCCCTTACCCTGTTGACGTTAGCAAACTTTTCCTCTGGGGCATTTTCTTTTGTTTCTTTTGTCAGCTGGTCTAAAGAGAAGAAAACTGCTCAGTCTTGATTTTTCTGCAGATGTTGAGGATTTTACTGCAAAGTTCAGTAACATGACATTTGTTTTCAATGTGGTCAGAGACACAGAAACAAGAAAATCAGGCAGGCTGCAAAGCTTCTTATTCGACTTTAGATTCTCTAGATCAGATAAACACTGGAATCTGAAAATTTTAAACAATTTCTTAAGTGTGACCACTTACAATTTTATTACATGGACATGTTTTTCCCTAAAAAAAAAAAAGCTATATTTTTCTAAACAGAAAGGGGTGAGAATCTAGTAAGCAAAAAAAAAAAAAAAGCATCAGAACAAAATGGAAAGAATTAAAGGGAAAACGTGTAGTAAAAATGTTGGTATCTGATGCTCTTTTTCCCCAAGGTAAGTATAAGATTACATTTTTCCCAACAAGTATAAGGCTGTTATATAATCTTTATTGTCACTGAGCCATATGCAGTATTTCCTGCTCTAGAAGCTGAGAACACGCTGAAATTTCTTGAACTGTTGGGTCCAACAAAGCTTTGAAGCCTCCATCCATGCCAGGGATGGGAACTTCATGGCGCCAAGCTGTCCCTTGCCTTGTAGGGCTGAGAGTGGAGGATGGACTGATAGAGGTGTTGGGGAAGTAGGAGGAAAGTGTCTTTCCTTAAAATCTTCCAGCTTATCAGTCAGAAAGAGGTACTCATGGACTACGAATGAACAAGCCAAGCCAAACCCAAGAAGACCAGCAGAGTCCAAAGAGTATGCATAATCATATACAGTTTTAAAACCCTCAAATGTCTCCCAATGGACAGGATCCAATGTGGCTTTCTTGGGTTGTTGTAGCTTTGTAGGACCTGCTTGGAGTAGTGTTCTCTTATAAGGGTCTTCTTCAGCCCTGAATCACTATACATAACAGGAATACCATGACATTTAATACATAAAAGCATTTCTGGTTTCCAGTACATGCTGTAGCAGTTCTATTTATTTCAATGGTATTGTTTAAGCTATATGTCCGAGTAGCATTTGAGCTAACAGTAATGTAATTTTTTCCTTCTCATTAAAAACACCTGCTTAATACAATGAAACTTCAACTTTTGTGCAGTTTATTTGAAATACGTTCAAAAGTGAAGGAACAGCTCTGTTCAGTAGTGAGAGAACGGCTCAGTAGTGTTAATGTTGTTTCTGAAATACATCAGTTGTAATAAACTTTAAGGATACCTTATACTCAGCAACCAGTGGGATTCTGGGACCATAAATAGGAGAAAATAAAGTTTGATTTAACAGGAGTGATACTGAAATTGTACCGAATGAGAGACTTCCTTCACCAAACATGCTTGCAAGACCTGTAATCAGTTTTAAAGAAAGCTGCCTACAGCAGCTAGTGCAGTGAATGTCAAACAGAATTGGGTGTCAAGCAAGAAAAGTGGTAGATACAGGCAAAAAGTTGTAGCTGTAAACTTGTAAGGATGAAAAAAATATAAGTTGTTATACATGCTCTTCAGCCTGTTGTCTGGTGGCTGTGTTCTGCTAATAAGCAGTGATGATTGCAGCTCGTTGACTGATAAGATAGATGAGCTAACCAATTTAACACTCTCTTCATTCACCAGTCATGTTGAATAGGATATGAAGTCATAGATTAATTACCATAAAACACAACTGTAGACTTTCTTGGTAAAGTACATTCACTGCTGGAAACTATTAAGTTTCTTCTTGGTGGTCAGAGACGAGGTTCCAACATGATTTTTGCTGAGGTGTGCTCAACTTGAGAGACTTTTACAGAATTATATGGAACTTTTAGCTGATGTGGGGAAGATATCATTCCACAAGTTCAGAGGCACATCTGTCATCCATCCTGCTATTTAAACAGAGGTGAGAAGGTAGGTCTATGTTAATTATAAAGAACAATTTTGTGGAAGTACCCTGCTTAGATTAGCCTAAATTATCACATCAAGTATACAGTTGAGAATTTTTTGTCCATGGATGTGGAAAGTGCAGGGCTACTATCAGTATGCTTTGTACTCCTAAGCAATTTCAGAAATGAGCCAAATCTGTCTCTTCCTTATGTCTTGCTACTTCCGCAAGGGCTGGTGACACTTTCAGATGGTCCCTTTTGGGAATTTTCTGGCCAGAATAGATTGTCCTGCAAAATTGCTCCAAATGTTTCATCAATTTTGTCAGGGCTAAGACCATAGAAAACAATGAACTTCCATACGTTTAGGTGTCTCTAATGAAGTCAAATGCACTATCTCTCGGCTCCTATCTGAGGTGCCCTGTTTGCCTATATGCAAAGGAGCGTATAAAAATTTTAGAACACCTGGCAGACAATATGTTTCTCTTCTTACCATCTGCAATGAAGTCTTGGTTCAGGACTTATTTATTTTCTGATCTGTGTTAATTTGTTGTTTAAGAGAGGAAGAATTGAGCATCCTTTTTCAGGCACTTCAGATCCACACTAAAATGTGGATCTTACGGTTGACGTAAATAGCTAGAAATCATGTTTTGTCCTGCTTCAAGGAAAGAAATCTATTGTGCTACGAGGGACCAATACTAATGAATATTCCCTTTCAATGTCTCAGTTTATGTCTAAGCAGTCTAAGTTCGTTTTCTATGAAGTAACATTACAAGTGGGTTCTGAATTGTGAAATAAATCCAGGCAGTTGAAGGCAGGAGAGCTGTTCAGGTGCTCTCAGTGAGACTGTGCATTAAGAAGCAAGGTTTTTGAATGTCGGCTTCAGCATTTCTGCTATATATGTGTGATAGTTGCCGCTTTAGGAAACTCACCCTCAGCTAAGGTGTCTTTGCAAGATCTTACAAATTCAGTGGGGGCATAAGCTGCCAGATGCAATGTGTCTAAAATAAGGATGCAGAGTGTCTCAAACAAGGATGCAAATTGCAATTAAAATAGACTGACCAACTCATCTGATTGATGCCATTCTACCACAGAAATAAATTAAACCTGGTAAACTTTATTTCATGGTGGTGAGATCAGTCTTTAACCAATCTATACTTATTGATGTGGAATTTCTATTTACATGTGGGTGTGTGACACTTCTCAAGAGAAAAAAAAAAAAGCAGCAAAGATATTTATGCTGGTCTAATTGCATTCCAAACAACTTGTGTCTTATTAGCTGAAGGAAAAGGAGTCTAAAGCAAATTTTGAAAAGAAAAATTATTAGGTCAATCTGACATCTGCTGTCTGGGAAAACATTCCTTGGGAAAATGTGACTGTACAGCTCTCTGGGATCTCATAAACAGAATTAATCCTAAGCATTTGTTTGCTGTCATCAACAACAATGGTGGACCAGCAGTAGTATTTAACTACACAGAACAAAGAACAGCATAAGACCAAAGAGAAAGTGCAATATTGTTTTTCCAGAAGAGTTCTTGTGATAAAACTAGTTACGCATTAGAATTATTATTTCCTTGATAAATGAATCAGAATATCATATCTGAGATGTTGAAAGTGTGCTTGGCATTAAAGTTGTCTTTTTGACTACTCTGGTTTAGCATCTTGTAATTGTTGGAAAATCATTCACCTTTTTTAACTAAAAATAAAAGTGTGTGTAGAAATACAAGTATGAAATGAGATTATTTTTTTGATGTGCAAAATAAAATCTGAATTTTTACTATTAAATTAATTATTACACGATTTAACACCCCTTCACAAAACCCCCAAAATAGACAACCCCAAACCAAACTAAACTTGACCTTGGGTATATTGTGCCAAATACCAAACCTGGCCTTATTTATACTGTGCCAAATGCCAAACCTTCTGTGAAGGTGGCTTTTTTTTTTTTCTGTTTCCTTTTTTTGTTTTCTGCTTCTTATCTTGGTTTAGCGTGGAGGCTTTCCCAGATGGATGTTGTCTTTAATTACCATACCAACTATTATGCATATCTGTAGTGTGCTGTGCAGTTGTTAAAAATACAGCTTGCAACAGCTTCTATTGAGCAGTACAGCCAAGTTAAGGTATGTGGGTACAGTGATGTCTTTTCCAGAGTTCATCACTTTATTTTTTGAAACTGTTAAGAACAATGTGGGCATATTCAGAGTTCTAGAACTAAATCCTACACATTTCTTGCACCACTGTGTTAATAGTTATGTCAGGTATCACAAAAACTTAACATGATCCTCCTAAATTCTGTAACCAACAACCTGCCAACAAGCAGGATTGAGAGATGGATACTTATTCACGTATTGTGGTTGACTGTATTTGATGTCTAAAGAAAAAGTGAACTCCAACTGTAAAGTCTCTAGTGGCTGGAGCATTTGTATGATCTCTTTCACAAATACTTGCTTTCTCCCAGGTTGTTTATTTCCCTCAGTGCAGACACTAATAAGATACTTTCCCGTCTGGCTGTTTTCCCATGTAATATGCTATAATAAACAGGAACCTTTAGATTCAAGAACAGAACTTTTCTGTGAGATTTAACTCTATAGCAAGCTGCTATTTATTGATGTACTTAATGTCTCTGAATTTATTTTGATGGTTAATCTGTTTCTTTAAAAGCTTCGTATTTTACAGGGATGGAACTTGATTTACGAGAGAGATCGGTGTGTTTGTACCTTTTAAATAGACAGAATTCATGGCTTTTGAATAAGCAGGAGTATGCAAATTGAGGGTATTTTTCATCAGCCCCCTGTTACTTTCATATATTAACTTATCCTGCATTTTGGCTATTAAAATAATTTGTGGGAAAAGCTGCTGTTCCAATGATTTTCTCTGCATTTAGCTCACAGAAACAAAGTTGTAAGGCAAATACTGTACTCTGTGCTATAGATAAAACCACAGCAAAGTGGTGCCAGCACTGAGGCATACGTGCATCCTATCACTTGGTGTGTACCTGGGTCTTAAAGACTGTATCTCCAGAAAAGCAGTTTTGTTCACTCATGTTTCTTCCTTTACTTCTTTTGGTGGAGGGGAAAGGCATCTTGTTAGGCCTTTGGTTTCTTTTAATATGGAAAATTATTTTCTAGTTCATTGTGTAGTAATTTAACTTTCATCTAGATGTATTAACAGACTATTTGACACTACTGTTTCCCTTCTCATCCTCATCTTTTGCTTTCCTCCTTCCCTGAAAAATATCGTCTGTTTTTCTCAGTGGCTCATAATCCCTGAATTGCAAGACTTATTTATGGAGTTCTAATACACCCTTGTATCTCATGTTATAGAAATTAATGCATAGTATTATATATGTGGGGGAAGTTTCATGTTGCATTGATGGCAAGGTGGTTGATGTAGACTTTTATACCATGTAGTTAGCTTTAGATTTGGTACATTTAATTTATGCTCTATCACTGGAAATTGCAGTAGCAGTTATGCTTCGCAATGATGTGAAAGTCATAGGATTGTGATGGTAGTCATTTATACTAGATACATTACAAGAAATTCATTTTGTTCCAGTAAAGGGAGATAACTAGTATGATTTAACCATGCTTTTCAGCATATACATACATGATTTGGTTAATACAGTTGAAGGTAATTTGAAAAATGAGGTGGTGGTGGTTTTTTTTAGGGTATGACGTTATTCAGGGTGCTAAAAGTACTGTGTAACTGAGAGATAAAACAGCTGACAAAGTTATTACTGATGAATACTGAGTGCTTTACATGGGGGAAGATGTTTCTAATTTTACATATACGGTAGTGGGCTCTTAGTTGTTAGCACTCTGGAGAGGAATATTGGGATTTCAAAATACAAATGTTTGAAAATGTTAGCCCAGTGTTTAGTAACTATCAAGATACAGGTGAAATGTTAGGAATTATTTCAAATAGAGAGCAGACTCCTCAATCATTCCTGTGTCATTCTTTAAGTGTTTTAACTGAGCTGCAGTATTGCCTGTAGTTCTGGACTTCCCATCCTGGAAGAGTGCAGAGGGATAGAGGAAGTAGGAGTGGTGGGAGTGACCAGCGGCACTGAGTGCCTTACTTGGCACCAGCAGCAAACCAAACCAGAATTCTTAAACCAGGAAAGGTTTTGATGGGGTGTGAAGCAGAGAAGGGCTTAAGACATTTTTAGAATCACATGCTCCATAGATAAGAGGGCATTAGATGAAATTCATAATGTGCAGATTCCAAGTAAAATAGAGATAGATTTCTCATGATATGTATTTATTTAAACTGTGGAGCTCAGAGATTGTTGTGAATGCTGAAGGATGGTGTCTCAAACAAAGAGAATCTAACACACTTCCTAACCCCAAAAGTGTGAGGAAGAAAACCCCATCCTAATGTTTTAAACAGAAAAGTATCACCACTAGTTCAGGAAATATTTGAGCCGTTGGTTTCTAAAAACTGAGAGTATACTCCAGGGAAAGTGTCATCACTCTGTTTTTTGTCGTTCACATCTTCTGTTGTTCGCTTTCAGAAATCAGGTAGTACGGGAGATGGATTTTGAGTCTAGCTTTGGCTGTTCTTGAAACAGCTGGTATGGAGATTCATCTTGTCAAGAAAGATAATGTCACCGAACATTGCAGAATATGTGCTGTACATTGCATTGGAAACCACAAAACTACCTTAAATAACTCAATTAAGTTTATTTCTGTGTTCTGCTTGTGTAAATTACTAGTATATCATTTGATTGGAGGTAAGAGAAGACTAATATTCACTCATAGTTTTGAAATATATTATTTTTTTTGGCATCACTCATTTTTCAGTTAGCCAATTCCTTATCCATTGAGTGGTCCATCCATCAAATCCATGTCTCTCCAATTTAGAGACAAGGATGGATGTCAAACGAGACAGTGTCAAATGCTTTGCACAGGTCCAGGCAGATGATGTCAGTTGCTCTTCTGTTATCTACCAACACTGTAACCCTGTTGTAGAAGGCCACCAAATTTGTTAGGCATGATTTGCATTTAGTGAAGCCATGTTGGCTGTCACCAGTCACCTCCTTACTTTCCATTTGCCTTGGCATTGTTTCCAGGAGGATCTGCTTCATGGTCTTGTCAGGCCTAGAGGTGAGACTGACTGGCCTGTAATTCCCTGGGTCTTCCTTTTTTTCTTTTTTAAAAATGGGTGTTATGTTTCCCCTTTTCCAGTCGGTCAGAACTCACCAGACTGTCACAACTTCTCAAATATGATGGATAGTGGCATAGCAACTTCATCCGTCTGTTCCCTCGGGACCTGCAGATGCATCTCATCGGGTCCCATCGACTTGTGCACCTTCAGGTTCCTCAGATGGTCTCAAGCTTGATTCTATAGTGCACAGTTCTTCATTCTCCCAGTCCCTGCCTTTGCCTTCTGTGACTTGAGTGGTGTGGATAGAGCCCTTGATGGTGAAGACTGAGGGAAAAAAAAAGAGAGTTCTTTTATTGGAAATTGGGTCTTGAATCTGTTTTCTAGAATTATTTTTTTCTGGCTTTATTGTTTAAAAGTTTGTCTTAAATGGCAAGATATGAAGAGCCTTTTCTGGTGATAACATTGAGATCCCTCCTTCACCTGGGGATGATTTTGGAGAAAATGTAGTGCATCTGCTGCTAAGAAGCCTAGGTGATACTGTATCTGTATCTGACAGAGTTATCTGAAAATCCACCCAATGGAGATGTATCAAAATATGTGTAAATTAACGGCCACAAACATGAACACGTTATCTTTCTCTGTGAGACTGAATCTATTTAGTGACTTATAATTAATTTCCAAAGCATAGTAATTTGATTCCTAGTATCAAATAAAAGGTTACAAATAATTCTCTTCATGTTTTCAGAGACAGCTAACCAACTAGAGGTTTGTAAGGGTATGTTTAAGCTGCTTTTGGTATGTTTGAGCTGGAAGTTGGAAATTCTTCCTGTGGCAGATGTGTTTTTGCTGTATAACTGCTTTCTCTTTATTTTCAGAAATACTAATTGATGTTATATCTAGTGCTCTGGTATTCTGTCGATGTTGATTTTTACATCTTTAAACTACAAAAAAAAACAACTAATGAGAGTCTACTTGCATTTGAAATGACAAAACATAGTGTGTGTATACATATATAAAAATACAAAACCTTGTAATCTATGTGCTTTTAGCATCTTATGCCAGATCACATCAATGATATTCTTTTATTCTTATGATTACAAGGCTTTTTTTTTTTCTACATTCAAAGAACTCAACAGGAATAACATCTTTGATCTTCAGAATAGAAAGTCTTCTCTTTAACTTGGTCGTATACATAGGACATTGGTGGCATGTATTTGGTAGCAAAGAGACTTCTTTTCAGACTGTGCAATACTAACTATTGCCTTACTGAACTGGAATATAAATCAAGACGAATGATAGAGGACTTATTGGTTTAACCGGCCTGTGAATTGACTTATGTAATGCAGGGAATTTTGTATTCTTATTAAGTCATGACAGAATTCCTCAACACTCTATCCTAATTTTAATTCATGTTTAGATTTAGAAGTTTAATAGATTGTAAATGCATAGCGGTCTCGGGATATTTCAATTACGTTATTACACCGTTTTAGAAAAGTTTTGTACAAAGGAGCAAAAATTGTTTGAAGTGCAGTATCTTGTTCTTCAATCAGTCTAGAAACCTCCCTGAGTGCCTAATTGTTTGTTTTGTTTCCTCTTAGATGAATCGACTCCTAAAGAAGTCAGCAGGGTAAGTGCTGCTCTCTGTCCCCTCTAAAAAGAAGTGTAGTCTCTGAGGCCCAGTGTTAACTTGAGGTGATTTTTGTGCGGTGGATCTCCAGAAAAAAAAAAATAAATTGGTGTACTGACTGCAGTGAAAAGAATAGTAAATAATGAAAATAAATATTAAGAACACTTGATTGGCTGTAAATAAATTTAAGGGCATTTTGCATTGACAAATTTAGAGTTCTCCCAGTGCTATTTTCATGATCCAGTTTTAAAAAGGTACTTCACAGAAACCAGGAAAATCATGGGACTGTGAGCATAACAGCCTGGCAAGCAGAAGAGGAAACAAGGGACGGAATATGCCCCATCTAAAAATTCCCTTTGAGATGTGCTGTGCTACACATGAGCTAAAATCTTTAATTTGAAATACTTTGGAGCATACTGTATAAAATGTAATTTAAAATCTTAAGAAACATACTCAGCAATGAATTCCCAACTCTGTCTTTACATCTGATTGATACTGCATCCTGCAGAATATCAGTCCGTGGTTGAGGACTAGTTAGGGGAATCTGTTAGAAACTTATGCCTTTTCAGGGAATGACAAAAGATCAGTACAGGACAATCTTTTGCCTGCAAATGTGTCCAGTCAGCCTGAAGCACCTGACTGTTGTTTCATATAAGATGAGGGAGCCACTTAACAGCTCTCTGAGGTGGAATCGTAGTCTTGTTTTGCTCCTCTTCTTGAATGTCTTGCGTAAACTATTTCATGTTCCCAGGAGAAACACAGTAGTGTCAGATACATATTAAAAATAAGGCTGATTGAAAGACTGCAAAAACTGGCTGGGTGGTCTTGCTTTCACCAGAAGTCTTTTGGAAAATACTGGAGTACGGAAGGAGTGGAAATGGGCTGGTAGTGGAAACCTCAGTTTGGTAACCTGGAGGGCAGAGGGCTGGCATAAGGGGGAACTGAAGTTCACCTCTTACAAGACTATGAAAAAGAGATTAAATGATGTCTAAAACGAGTTTTTTCAAGCAGAAATTATCCATATACCTGATGTGCTGTGAATGTATAAGAGTTTTGAAAATTTAGGTGAAAATTAGTATGTTCTAGTAATTTATTATAACACTTTTTGGTTACTCCTTAGTATTGAACAGTTATAGCAGTTGAGTAAATACCTACCAGTGCAACCAAAGATTACTGTTATTAGTGTATCTATACATATTTTTTTAAATTTCAAAATAATTAAAGATCTAGCTAAAAAACTCAGAAGCCATAATTATTTATGTGAAAGAAAGTTCTTTTTAATTGTTAATAATTTGGTAAGTAGATTCACATTTTACCTAAAACTCTGTAAAATGGAGTTGCAAAACATATCTCGGGTACTACATTTGAGGGGAAAAAAAAAAAGAGCAATCTCTGGAACCCTGAACCTCACTGAGTCTGCCCTATCAGTTGCCCCCTCTTTTTTCAGACACACTGGTCCCAGCCAACTCAGCCCCTCAAAGTCATAAATAGTAACTTGGAGTTCTCCTGAAGATAGATGGGCTGTCATTTCAATTCCTGGTTCTAAAGTAAATGTTTTCTTCCCTCCCCCCCCTCCTTTTTTTTTTTAAACTAGCAATCATTGTGCACTTGGTGTGTGTACTGTGTTACACTATTATTATTTTTTTTTAAAGTAAAAAACTTGACGACACTCAGTAATGCACCGTACTACAAATGAACATGTTTGTTAGTTTATAGTATTTTTGAACAATGCTGTATATAATAATGTAAACCTTTGTAATACATCCTCTTTCTTCAGCAGCAGCTCAAACAGATGCCAGTTTAATTAAAATCTGAACATAAATTAGAATTTAAATTAGGAAAGTTCTGTACGTGAATAATATTTTTCAGACAAAAAGATGTGTTCATGCTGACTGAAGAATTATGAGTTCTGAAGTAATTAAGTGTTACATTTTTAATTCCTGAAAATGTCTTCAAGAAGAGACATATCACAGGGAAGCAAAAATAAAGGTTAGTGAAAGGAAATTTATTGCAAAATTAAATCACCAACTGGTTTAAAATATTTTATTAGTTAGGAACCGAGGTAGAAACATGCTGAAAAAAATGTGGACTTCATTGCTGGATTTTTTTTTTTTTCCATCATTCAATGTTGGGCAGAGTGAAAACATTAAAACATTCATAGTCATATGTTGTGACATCAGTTGCTTCAATAAGTCTCCTTTTCTATTGTGCTTACACAGGACAAGAGAATTAAACTGGGGGAGGATATTTTTTGTTTAACCCCTTTCTCCCCCCCAAAAGCCTCATCTTTTTTCTTTATAAACCTACAAGCTCATAAACTTGTTCTGAGGCTCTAACTATTGAACTTATCATTCGTTAGCCCTTTTTTCTTTTTATCAGCAAAATGCATTGGGATGAATGGTGTCCAGATTATTTGGGGGGGATGGGGAAAAAAGCTTATTGAATTATTGGAAAGAAATTTCAGTATTTTCAGGGGTTCGTGTTGCAGTTTCACCCTTTGAAAATTGAGGAAGTTCTGAAAAATGCTGCTGTATGGGAACTGCATTTTTATTCTTGCCACTTTTAGTCTTGCCACTTTTAGGAGCTCAGTAGAAAAATTAAAGTGTAGTACAATCTTGGCTATCAGCATTACATTGCATGTTTTTGAAGCAAGGAAAGAGTAGGAAAAGCCTTCCAAATATTTTAAATTTTGAGGTTTGTAGACTAGAAAATTTCAAAATATGTTATTTTTAAATCCAAGCCACTTATAGCAATTTCAGTAATATTTTAGTGTTCAGAAGTTACATGTAAAGAGATTCTAGTTTGGCCTGACATAGTAGCTGATGGGTCGGGGTTTGAGGGGGGAAGATTTCCTGATTCCTATAGACTGCTTTTGGCATAAGAACAATTCTGGTTTCGAAATATCTCAGGAGTATCTGTGACCAAACAGTGAACCTGTGAACTTTTTTGCTGCATGCTAGATTCCAGTATTTATGAAATATATGTAACTGGGGACAGAATCTCCTTTTCACGTGATGTAGTGTTGGGAACATCCTTGGAAATGCTGAGTTTCTTCTGCTTACTTACTGTGCAGATGTGTGTTGGCTGATCCTATCCATCCAAGTTACAGAAGTGGTTTTGTGGAGAGAGGGATTTCAGAAAGGAAACCAACTATTGAACTATTTTGATGAGGAAAACTTAAGCTGAATTTTTGGTTTTGCTGTTTTGTCCACACAATAAATGAAAATAGAAGAATGTGAGTTTGAGCACTAAGTGCATATGTATTCATGTATATCTAGACTGAAGACATACTTCTTTGACAGTATTAGTGAAAACAGTATGCATTGGAGACATGTTACTCTTTTCAGTTGGCAAAAATAACCCCATTCCTACATGAACTATAGCCAGGATTTTGTTCTACGTGCTGCTAACTTTCCCATGATCACTGTGTGCTCTTTTGTACCTCAGATTCTGAAGTTTAAACAAAAATACTTAATGTTCCTGATATGATCACAGTGAAATTAGTTGTTGTTCATTTTGCTTAATGACTTTCCATTCCATGTTTACTTGAACAATACTTCCAGTGAAGCTGCTTTTTGGCAAGTACCTTTGCTTTGTAAACTCCGGTGATGCCAACAGCAATTCACTTTGCAGAAGTTTACCATATAAATACCAGAAAATTATTACCTAGCAAGTTACTAGCTCATTTACAGTACTTGATTCTTGGAAACGGGAATAATGCTTTAATCTTCTCCTTTCCCCTTTTTGGACTTGGAGCTTTTGGCAGCTGCCTTGGCATCAGCTAGCACCCAGCATGGTATGTCACTGACAGTTATGGAATTAGCAAGTGTGTTTTCAGTAAATAGTTGCAGTAATTGCACGTGTCTTCACCATGCAACTGATAATAAAAGTTTGGGCTTTTTGTGACACATTGGCAAAGCAAGCTTATTCTTTGTAATATTTCCTTATTAAAGATGGGATTTAAATGTTTTTGCACAGTCCCAGAACTGAAGACTGCAACGAATTAATCAAAAAGTTAGGGGAACTAGAACAAAAATATATACAGCCTTTGGAAGTGATGTAAATGGCATTGCACCCATTGTCACGAGAAGATGCTTGTATAAGCTGATTTCTTTATAAAGAAAATCTTGTGGATACTGTGGTAGTGATAAGCAACAGTGATAGGAAAATGAGGAAGTTTATTTTTAATTTTGTACATGATGTCTTTAGAGTGCTTGCAAGTCAAGTATTAGGAGGGAATGTGATTTTATAAAAAGCTTTTTAAAAAAGAGGAGCAGTATTCAGCCTTGTCAAGTTAAAATGAAGCTCATTATGCTGTTTTATTATATAATCTACAGAGATGATATAATTGAGATATTCATCCAGTTTTATGAGCCTTACAGTTAATAACAGCTTACATGGTTACTTCTATACAGTCATAATGTTCTTTTTTCATAAGCCAAGCCTTTGCTTTTTATTATATGTTTTTCCTATTACTAGTGAAGCAATTTATTTCAGTGTTACCATTTGATAACAGGGAAGGAACTGATGGAAAGTTTAGAACTGGATGCCAGTGAATGGGGGCTATTTGGCAAGAAGCTTCTCCTAGGGAAGCTGTTCACCGTCCCTCCCAGGGTTTGGAAATCAGCTATGTGAACAGGCTGGGAACACGTGCCTTCAAAATTAGTGAACCCTTTCCATGCAGAGTGAGAGCTGGTTTGCATCTTTTGACATTATAGGGCCCATCCTGCCAAATGTCATCTCATATTTTCCCTTTGTTTTTGTCATGAACAGTGTTTGATGTGCGAACAAACAATTCATAAATACCTGTGTACAGTGCTGCAATGCTAAACTTTATTTACCGAGCAAGTTCTAACCCATGTCCTCTCCAGTCAAAACAAGAATATACGTCAGACAAACGTGTGTAGAAGTAGTTTTCTCTGAGGCTATGCAGAAGCATTAAATTAATCACCTCAGCTAAGTCTGTTCTTTATAGCTTCTTGCTTTCCAGTGTCCAAGTTTAAACAAAACTGGTTACTCCAGCCAACGCCAGTTACCTCTTCTGATTTTTTGGAGAGGAGAGATTTTTCTGAGCTTCTTCTCCAAGCTCATTGTTCCTCTGAAAGCCAGTGCAGAAGCTCTTCACTCTAATTCACTCACATTCTCTCTACCTTTATTTTACAGTCTGAGGATTTGACATCCATTGGCTCAGCATTTCCACCTTGAAGCAAGCAAGCAGTTTTATTCCTGTTCTCTAGGGTTTTTTTTTGGTGGTGTTTTTTTTTTATTATTTTTGGGGGGGTAGGTGGGTTTTTTTGGAATGCAGTCAAGACCCATATTTTTGCTTCTTCACATGTGCAGTTTAGATGTTATCATTGTTATTAGGACTGTTATTTATGCCAAAAAATGAGAAACACCAGTTTCTATGCAAGATGCAAACTAGACATCAGTGCAGCTAAACAATGCAAAACATCACAGCCACTGACAGTACCAAGCCTACAGAATTAGCAATACACCTCAACATACATATCAAACATTTACTCAGTCTAACTTATGTACACATAAAAATGACCTGAATAAAAGCTTGTGTCCATTTCCTCTTTTCCCAGTTTTATTATTGGCTTAATTAAATATTTTGGCTTGCATTTCTTTCTTTATACCCATTGGTCATTAGAAATGCAGTAACATAACTAAAATACAACAATTTCTTGCATTTAAAGAAGTAGGTGACTATTGTGATACTTACAGTTCTGGCCTTTTTTGTTTCTTAATTAGATGTCTGAATGCTCATTACAGTAAAGTGTAGTGACACATGGAATGAATATTCTAGCTACTTTTAAATAAAACATCTCTTAGAAGGCTGCCTTTGCCTGCAAGGGACTGGATTTGGTCGCCAATATGTTCCTCTCTATTTATGAATTCCTTTTGGAAAGTGGGGGGAAGAGGCAAGAATATACTTAATTTTAAAAATCTGCTTATTATGTGGACAAATAAAGTAGTGGTCCCAAAATTCTTAAAGGAACATAGTATTTCTTTAAAAAAGATAGAGTAATTGCATCTTGATGGTCTTCCCAGAAGATAAATTATGGAGGCAACCAGAAAATTTATAGAGTAAGTCTCTTAAATCAGGGTGGTAACTATGGATCTGGGTTTCTTCATAATGCTACCCGAAAGGAAGGGAAAGCTGATCTATTTCAACAAACGGCATCAAACAATTTAGTTTGTTTATTTATTTTTGTGACTGCCATGCTTGTCTATAAGAAGTGTTGCTCTTGGGAATTCTTTTTTTATAAAGTGGGTATCAATGGCATTGAGAACTGGCATATGCAAGACCAGTCTTTTTATAGTTCTGATCCGGTATGAGCATATCTAGCATGAAATAGTTTAGACCAACATCTCAATCAAATGTCAAGCAAATGTTCAGACCATTAAGGCTGCAAAGAAATGGATTTTTTTTACTTGCAGATATTTTTTTTAGTTCATCTTTAAATACTCTTATTGCCGAGACTAGAGTTTTGTAGGAAAGAAAACTTGTGTTGGATGGAAGTTTATCAGGAGATTTTGGTCATTTTGGGTTTAGCAACTGCTTACGTTCTGTAGTGTGCTTCACAGAGAAGAAAATAGCTGTTGGTTTTAAAGAGAAGACTGAAGAAGTTTGGGTACAGGTTGCTGTCACGCCTCAGGTCTCATGACTTCAGTGTTTGTGGTGAGATTCAGTCCCTGCCTAAGGACATTGTTTTGTATAAAGTGCTGCACAGATCACTTGGATTTGCTATCTGCAAGTCTTGATGCTGTCATTGACAGATTAATTTAGGTGGTTTGATAAAGTACTAGCTGGGTATCTGAAATAGTACCTGATGTAACTAAAGATAGAATAGGCATTTTAAACTCCCTTGTCTATATACAATTTCCTCGGCCTATGTACGTCCTTTGCTCTTAGCGATTAAGCACCCTTCAACAACTGAGGCTCCTTACAAGAGCCTCTGTTTGTCCCAACAGATCCTGATCTTGGTCCAGGAATAGCTTCTTACCTGAACAGCTGTTTTTGTCCTTTTTTTTTTTAAAGAATGTAATTTTGATCACACTATGCTTTTCTGTCCTTAGTTTTTTGAGGCTGTTTGTTGTTGTTGGTTTTGTTTTTTCTTTTGCCTGCGTACTTGTCTCAGATTACATTGATGGCTTCAGTTTCAAGTGCCTAGGACAGAATAGCCTACATTTATCCATGGTGTGACCCCTCTGCCACCTCTAGAGTGCCTTGTAAATGGGTAGGGTGGCACTGGACTCAACATGCATGTTAGCTTGCTGAGCACTGCTGATGTCTTCATTGCACACTCTGTCCATCCAGCCTGCACAGTGTTGAGGGTCAGGCAGTGCCCCTCACCTCCCAGCTCCTCACGCTTGGGGAACAAAATAGGGGAAGCCTAGGATGGCATCAGGGGCTGGACATGAAGCCCTGATTATGAAGATCCATACTGCTTTCCCAGGGCCTCACTACATTTCAGTCTGATAGTACTTGAAAGGGTGGGTAAGGAGCCTTGAAAATTTTTAAGGAAAACGCTTGATGTTTCCTAGAAGAATTGGTCCCTGCTTTCCCAAAAGTCTCAGAGGGATACTGATATGGCAGGTCAGCACCTTCTTTTCCTGGGCAAAACACGTGCTGTCCTTCCTCATCCAGCCCATAAGGAATGAGGAATGTATACAGCCCCCTCCCAGAAGGTGGTACTCCTCTGGCCCTCCTAGCCTTGCGGTGGGCTAGAGGCTGCCTGCCTCAGTTGGCAGAGAACTCTGCCAAGTGGTTCTCCATGACATCCTCAGAAACCACCCTAAGATGCCTAAATTACCAATGAAAAGTAAGCAACATATGGAGAAATCTCTCTGGATGTGGCCACTTTCCCCTGCATTTTGTGGCTTTCGGGGTTTGTTTTTTGGTTTTGGTTTTGTTTTCCTCATCCAACAAAGTTCTACATCCCCAAAGTACATTTGGCCATCCCTCTCCACTTTACATGGAGTTTGAGCTGTTTGTTTATTCTAACTCCTCCTAGCCTGTGATAATGTTATATGCTGTGAGGTCTGTAAAAGGACATGTTTCTGTTGCAGAAGCTCTTGTTGCTGTGGAGAAAGAGCTTTGTAGTAAGGAGGAAATATTACATCGGAACTTGCTCTTCTTATTGTTATTCAGAAGACATTTTAAGAAGTTATAAAGAAAACAGATCAACTTCTGGATTATGTTAGCACTTACTGACCCTGTGCTCTATTAATGAAGGCTTTTTGTTGCAGCAGAAGTGCTTTTTCTCATCTGCAGGAGCATAAAATGCCCCTGGCACAGCTACCCTATAAGCATGAAAGCATGGAAATTAATCTTCATTTCAGTTTTTCATACATAAAATTTACTTTAGATATTAAATTGCGTCCTTGAATATTTTTTTCTTTGTATCTTAATTGTTCAGAATGAGTGCTTAAAATTCATCTCATTGATATTTCAGTATCTACTTTCATGGAGTAAAATGCTTGTGATTCTTAGACTCTTTGTTTAGATATGTCACAGCACTATTGTTAAATCAACTGTCATAGGTTGCTGATTTCTTTTGCACCACAATATTCTAAAGACAAATAACCATATAAATATTTTTTTATATAAATCCTGCAAAAATACCCTTTCATATTTACAAATTTGAATATGAATATTAAGAACAGGATTTCCCTTCTTAATTATTAGTTCTTATTCATAGCATCATAATATAAGCAGCTACTAGAAATATGATGCCAGTGGTATAATAGTGCTAAACCAATTTTTAGTCCACTTGAATTATTTTAATGTAATGTCACTAAAATTCAGAATTTTAGAGTAAATATACCAAAATACTTGTAAGCAGGGAATCTTAAATAGAAGGAAAGCAGCAATGGGAACAATGAAGTAAAAAGAGTTGAGTACGTTTTATACCAAATACGCGCGGGTCTGTCTTAGCAACCGCATTGGAAAGTGCTTGTACCAAGGTTTGCTGATGACTTATTCAGTGTTTAAATACATGGTTTCATAAAAAATATTGTGGCTTTTCAACCAAACATAATTGTGGTTATCCAATCTAAAATGCCTAGAACCAAATAAATAAATCTCTTTCACTCCACTGTAATAAAAATAAAACCATTTTACAGCATGATGGAGTAATTCTTTGCTGCTGATTGATCTAAGTCATAGAATTATTTAATTGTGAATCTGGACAAATTTTATTCATCTGGCCAGTTGTTGATCTGCAGATTGTTGGTAATAGAAATCTGCTGTATTACAACTGTATGTATTATGCATCTTTTTAGTGACATGTATGCATGCAGTGATTTGCCCTGCTTACAAAACGTTTGCAAGCATGTGTTGCAGAGGTGAGGATAAAGGGCACATAGCGTATTATGTAATTACTATGCAGGCGGAACTGCTGCTTGATTATGGGGAAAGTTATTATTCTGCCATGGCTGTTATGCCAGTGGGCTCATTTTGATGATGCGTTCTCTTAGCATCTTAGCTTTAACATTTGAAGATTTGGTTTAAATCCTGACTGTGCATCACAGGTGAAGAGACATGTATTCATTTCCAAGTTCTGGCTTTTTTCCACATAAAGGCTTTATGTGTGTGTGCTGGATTAGCTTTTGTTGCTTTAGGATATGTGGCTACACATACTTTTACAGATATTGGTTAACACATTAATATAGCCGCTCATTCATCATTTTCCTGTTATATGGCTACTTACAGCTATATCGTAAGTATAAAAATTCCACTTTCATGAAACTACGTTATTGTTTTTTCCCTGTGAAGAATCATACAGTAGTAAATATGGGACACAACAGAGGACAATCAATGGAAGCTTGCCAGCTGCCATACGGTGCTAAGAATGGTAATGGCATGCTGCATTGTAAACTCATGATTTACAGCAGTTGATGCATGTATGCAGTGTGACCTTACAGCACTGTCAAAATGTATAATCGTCACATCAATTTATAGAAAGAATTGTTAAGTGTTAAGTTTCTTATACATTGAGAACATTTTGGACACCCAAGGTCTTAAGTGTTCTAATATGTCCATCTGGAGCAAAGAGAACACCTTGTGTTAAGAAGGGGTCATGGCGAAGATTGTATGTTCTCGGGAGTTATTTTAAGGTCAAGATTAAGGTCTGATAAATTTAAAGGAATTGGCTATTGATATTATCCAGGAAGTACTTGGGGGTTTTGTTGGTGGAGATTGTTGGGGTTTTTTTTTTGAGATGAAAAAGCCAAATGTATCCTCAATATATAACTGTATGCTCTTTATTCATGACATAGTGTGTTGTATGTAGAAATGCATTAAAGTAATAGTGGGAATAAAAATTATATCATGGAATATATTAATGATGCTTAATCCATCAGTGAGTGTCATGTACAGGTTTACTCAAATTTACAGACAAAGAAGAGCTAGAGAGATATGGAGCAGAGTTACGTATGTGCACATAAATGTGGGAGTGGTGGGCAGACCGTGGTACTCTGAACTTTCGTGACATTTTCCATAGTACTGTTTACATTAGTCTGGTCTCTATTACATTTGGCTCTAAAGTATGAATGAGCAGGATAATAAGTCTTAGTCTTTCAAGCAACGTTAATTCATCTAAATATCACCAGCTTCATTTTTAGTTTAAGCAACATAATTTACTGCATCACTGAGTTCCATAAGTAATTGACTATATTATTTTCTTCAGTTACCACATTACCAGTTTTGGGCAGGGAAATGAATCTTTGCTTACTGCCAAGTATTGCTTTCTGTGAAGTCATTGTTTGTGATGGTGGCATGCTACACACACACATTTTCTGCCAGTTTTATCAGCCCTCTAGGACTTGGTTTCAGGACTTGGAAGCTGGATAAGCCAAATGCAGTTGGGCCCCTGAAGAGAGGCTGCTTCTCCTTTCCTATGAGATGGTAGCCATGTCATGCAGTTTCATCTTACCAGCACCCCATTGCTTCCATCTAAGTATCCTAGCTGATTTGTAATCTCTTTCTGGCTTTGTCTGCTGTCTTCAGATGAAACAAATGCCTATTAGGCCACAGTGACTAGCATGATTTTGACTCATGCTATTTCTGTCCTTCAGTCTATTGGTGTTAATTGCTGCTGTATTTGAAAGGCTGGGTTCCTTGAGCTACTGCGTCAAAGCTCTGGTGCTTGGCACGGTTCTGTCATTTGGTTCATGAATTTGAGGTGGAAGATGCTGGCAAAGGCAGTTGTTTGCTTTCTTTTTGTGGTGGAGTAGGAGCTTATAAGGAAGGAGTTGAAGGTTACTTACCTTATAATTGTTGCATCTCAGCTTCTTCTTGAGACATTGTTATGTGACCTTGCCCAAGTTTAGGCGACTACTAACTCAGTGGTGTAGTCAGTACACCTTCAGTGTCTAATGGAGCATAGAGAGTGCTGTGCCTCTTGCTTGACAGTGACCCAGTTCTTCAGGCAGCTGGATTAGGACAGTCACGATGGGCTTGGTATTGAAATCTCGATGTATTATTTTTAATGAATGTATGTGTTTAAAAACCTGCACAGTAAATCCGAGTTATTCTAAAATTTTCTTCTTGTCTTTACTTCCATAGTACCAGGATACAAATATGCAAGGCGTAGTGTACGAATTGAACAGCTACATAGAACAGCGCCTGGATACAGGAGGAGATAACCAACTACTTCTGTATGAACTGAGTAGCATCATTAAAATAGGTAAGAAAGAGAATCGGATGTCTCTGAGCTGTTACTTAGTATCAGTGCACAGCACTTCTCTTATGTGGTTTAATTAATAAAGACAGATATTGAGCGATAATATTGTTTTCTGTGGATATTATCTCAGTATGAACTTACTTTTCCTTTTGTCTCTCAATGAATCCCTGACTGCACTTAAGTGAATTTCATCTTTGGAGAGAGTTGTGTATCGAATTGCAAAATTAGAGTTCCCTGTTAAGTGAACCTAGGAATAGGCTATTCTGGTTATGATAGTGTTGCAATGTCAATATTGAAAATAAAAAAATAAAAAAAAAATAAATCTATCAGTAATATCACTGCATACTTGGACTCCTTTTGAAACAAAACCAAGAAGTTACTGAAAGAGGGCATATCTTTTGTGTGATCTCAAAGTACATTCAGTTGTTTGAACATTTTTTTTTTCTATCTGATGTACTTTTTGTGGTAAGAAAATACTATACATGATCAGAAGTTAAAAAATAAGACAAAAAAAAAATCCCAATAATAATATAAGTGTAATTCAGCTTCTTTTAGCCAGAGTGGATGTACTCAGACTTCAATAGGAAGTACCAGTAGCTTTGTTCAGTATAGCTTTCATTCAACTCTTTTTTAGAAAGGTTTTACCCTTCCTGCTGCTTTGTCATTTTGTGATGATGAGTAATGGTTCTGGTTTATATACGTGATGGACCACTTCTGTTTACTGATTTTGCTAAAGTGGTTATTTGAATATTGATGTCAAGCTCACAACAATTCAGACTGGATTTTGTTAATACACAGCAAGTGAGAAGCTATAGGAGACAGGGTCTGCTTATCTTTTACAATTTTTTCTTTTGTAAAGCAGATGAGATCTTTTTTATATATGTATTTCCTTTACAGGGCACATTTGCCTTGTAACTCAATGTGCTTACATACTACAGCTGAAGTATTTAAAATCTGAATGCAAATTAGCGTGCTCTGAACTCTCACTGCTGTTACACAGTTGGCAATAAACAAGTAACTACACAGTGGGATTTTTTTTTCCCTTTGTCAAAGAAATGCAGAAAAACAATTGATTTCATCACACATGAGCATAATCACTCCCCTGAAATGTACTGAATGGATTCTTGTCTTCATTCATAAAGCCCGAGTGTCAGATATGTATATTTACTGGTTAGAATGTTTATAACTGTTGAAAAGACAGACAGACGTACACTCAAAGTACCAAAGTCTGTTGTGTAAAGCGGGGTAAAAAAACATTGACTGCTGTATCCTCTTCTGATTTTGAGAGTTTTTATTTTAGCAATAAATTATCATGGTTGGTTTCCTTAAACTCAAAAGTTTAAGATCACTGGACTTTACCCTGTTTCATACAACAGTCTGAATCAGGAAGAAATCTGACAAGTGCAAACTTTCTAGTGTATGTCGCTGTTTTTAATATGGAGCAGGTGCAGAAAATAGAAACAGTTTGTTTTTAAACCTGTTTTTATGGCAATATTTACAACATTTTATTTTCCCATAATTTTCTATCTTAAGGTAAGGACAAATACAGCTTACCATCTATGAATGGTAGTTATTTTATTTATGGAAATTATAATATTATCTGGCTGATTATATTGTAAATACGTTTTCTTATGTTACTTCTATACTGTCTATGAATTAATTTGAATTTACAAACATTAGGCATTGGAATAAGAATAAGATGTATAAAGAGGTTGTTTCTAATTATCTTTTAGAATGTAGTAAATGACAGTGGGGAAAACAAGAATTATTTTGTACCTCTAACTTTGTAGAGTCGGGGAAGTTTCAAGGGACACAGCAATAGACCTTCACCTTTAGAATTTTATATGTTTGTCCTAAGTGGAATTGAATCTGTGGGTTCACCTCAGAGATCTTGTGTAAGTTCGATTTCCTGCTTTGAGTACAATTATTCTTTTTATTATTGCTTTGGCAGCTACAAAAGCTGATGGATTTGCACTATATTTCCTGGGAGAATGCAATAATGTAAGTATACTGGATTAAGATGCTGCTTTTCTGCACAGTTACAAGTGCATTTTCCAATTTAACAATGATAGTTTGATTTTATTTTGCACATCATTAGCAGGAAATGTTACCCGATTGCTGAATATTAGCTTTATTATCTTTATTTCTGTAAAACAGAAGTTTATTGAACATAGTGGTAATGAAAAAATGCTTCCTGCATTTAGATGCTCGGCCTTTTAACTTTTTTTTTTTAAAGATTTGGCAGTAGTGCTATTTTTTAGCACTGATATTAGCAAGTTAACTTGCGATTCAGTCCCATTATTAATTGTCTTTAACAAACAAAAAATTTAAGTTGGCTTTTTCTTTTCATTTAGTTATCTCTCAGATATTTTTTTTTATAATGTTATCAGGTCTTGTGTTAACTGCCAGCTGCAACATGACAGTAAGATAATGTAAATTTCAGATATAGACTTAAACTATCATAAAATATATTGTACATTTTAAATGTATAACTGAAATTGGTTTCTGATGTAATGATTTGAATAAGAGTGAGACCAATATTTACTGGGTTGTTATTTGGCCTTTAGAATACATTAAATTTTTTTTCTATCCAGATTAATATGTGCAGTTACTGTTATGCAAGATTTTGTAGTTATTTCAAAAGACTACAGAGAAGGAAATGTGGTTCATACTTCAATCAGTTCCATCAACTCAGTCAAAATCTGTCAGAAGTTTTATGTCTTTCATTGGTTCAAGAAACAAGTTTTCTTACTGAAAAATGACTACAGAGGAAAATATTTTTCTCATTGTTTTTGTTTCCTTACTCTACACAGCCAGTTTTAATAGTTTATTTTTGTATAGTCCGTTAGCCAATTTCCTTTGCTTTTTGTGAAATAATTGAATTCAGAAAAAAAGAAAGAATGACATTTTTGAAATAATGGAAAGAGGATTGAAGATGTACAACCCTGCAGGTGACTTGAGCCTTGCGTGTGTTTTTTATTTTTTCTTACTTATTCAAAAAAAGATAGTGTCTAATTTGAAGGATATGGAAGAAGACCCATACAGAAATTTCTGAAAAGAAATGGAAATGGGGTTTGCTTTTTTTTTTTCATTTAATTATTATTTCATATAATAAAGGTAACTGGTATTATTATTCAGAAATTGGATCGGCTCTGAATAAGTTCTGTAAGTATGCAAATAGCATATATTTTTCATAATGTTTTCACTAAGGGCTGCAATTTAAGTAACATGTTGTTCATCCTTTGTGAATGCAATCTTTGGTTCTCATTAGTAGGTGACATCGGCCATTGTCATGGTTTGGGGGCGATGCAAACAGTCACTGAAGAGCTTTCTCCTGCTGCCAAAGGCAGAACTTGCAGGAAGTGCAGCCATCCGTTTTGAATGCACAGTGCTGGCCAGCTTCAGTGGCTGTAACTGCATGCCAGTTGAGCATTTCATCTCTAAATGCTTTGTAAAAGATTATGTTAAAATTAACTGTACAGCTTGAGACCTAGAGAATTCTTACTAAGGTGAGGATTTTCCTATTGGATTAGTGTGGCAATATGGGGTTCTTCCCAGTCTTCTAATACCTTGAGGGCCTGGGCACTTTATGACATTCAGCTCTTTTTTTTTTTGCCTTTTTTTTGCCCCTTTTTTTTTTTTTTTAATAGCCTATTAGGCAGTTGAATCTATTTGCTTCCCAGTATAACTCTTTCCTGAAAAAAAGTTCCAACCACTCAAAACACACATTGATTTTATTAACCACTGCTATGTAGCTGCATCTCCGAAAATGGAATGTTCTTCATGTAGTTATTAAAGGGTCTGATCCCAAGTCCTTTGAAGTTAGTGTGAGATTTTCCATTCACATTAGTGGGCTTTGGGCCAGACTCATGATAGGAGTCTTGTAACTAAATGGTAATACATTAGCTTACTTTTTGTAAGAAATTGCCATTGAAAATTAATTTGGGTGTCTTTGTCTCTTCAATATTTAATTTAAGGGATGTGTCCAAGTGAGATTAACCATTGTCCAGCAGACACTGGCAATGTATTTTTATTTATTTTTTTAAATGAGAACAAAAAGATTCTGCATAGCATAAAAGGCAGAAAGGAGCTAAGTCTTTAAGCTGAATTTTCAAAAATGATGCAGAACTGTAGCATTATCCTGGACAGAGTAGTTGCTGAGCACCTTATGGCCACATGTGGAAGAATGGCTTCTATTTTTTGGTGATTTAATTTTTTTGTGCTTGGCTTGTGACTTAGTTTGCTGAATTTGTGTAACTTTTTTTTTTTTTTTCAATTTTAGCATTTGGCTTTTTGTTTGTTACCTTGAGAAACATACACAAATCTGCTTGCATTTATCCAGTCAGCAGCCTTGTGTTTCAGAACAAGACCTGATTATTTCCACCATGCTTTCAAAGGAGTAATTTGTGCCTGAATACAGGTTTTCTGGAATGTGGGTATATGTCTTTTTGAGAATTAGGTACTGGTAGGGGGTTGTGGTGGAGTCCTGTTAATAAATAGGTAGCTACTTTCTCCCAAATGATTTTGTAATGTTTAGTGATGTGTATTCTGACTATATTGTATAAGGGACCTTAAGATCAAAGCGGAATCAAAAGCATTAACTCTACTTCATTTCAGCTCCTGCTGTAAATATGTACAGGTACACTTCTGTCTGTTTAAAGAAATCCAAATTTGAGAATCTTGACACGTTAATCTCAGCTAACAAACGTTAGCAATATGAGATTTCCATAACTACCTTTAGCCTAGATTAAATAGTGAGTTTCTAATTAGGATAGAAGATAACTTCCTTTTATAGAAATTCTAGATATTTACAAAATGAAAACCAGCAAATGATGACTGCATACTGTGTGCTTTTATTTTTTAATGTTGAGAGAATTGCCATATCATTGCAACTTTTTTTACCCCCATGGATTCCTAAGAATTCATTCTAAATCTTTCTTTGATGCAATTTTTAATATGGGCAGCGTTTCCCTTACATAAAAACCTATATTAGAACTGAAAGCAAACTTGCTTAATGTAAAGAAAAGTCATAGATTAGCTGGTGGTCTTCTTTTTGCAAAACGTAGATGATACACTGGCCTTTAAAGAGGACTTTGTTTTAGAAAAAATTCCTTTGGAGTTTAACAGTACAAATGTGAGTTTGATAAAATACCTGCCCATATATAAAGTTTCTTTATGGCCTTATTTTGTTTCTGTCTTTTGAAGTGTACTGTATCTTGACTTGTATTAGATTTGGATAACAACATAAGGACAAGGTAGCTTCTGGCTGACAGGTCCAGTTGAATGTCTTCAGGATCTTTACTTGAGTGAATTTGCTTAAAATGGAAGATGCTGCACCATTTGCAGGTTACAGGGCATTTCTTTATGCAAGTATTACTCAGAATTGGTGGCAGAATGAGTGTGACTAGTTCAGTTATTTCAGCAACCTTCTGGCTGTTCAAATTGCTTGCAAGTGCTAGCACTCATCACCCTCCCTGTTAAGGGTGTTCTCGCAGTATGATTCTGATTTTCAAATGATTGCCCCTAAGCATGTAAGTAACACTCAGATGCCCAATTCCTTCCTTCCCTCCCCATAAAGTTTCCCTGTGCATCAGAATCTGTTTTTGCAGATGCTATACATATGATAGAATGAATGCATTGCAAGATACTCAAGTACTAGAAAAAATACCGCTTCCTCATCAGGGTCAAGTGATCTGAACAGACCTGTGCCCATACTGCCTCTGGTTCTTGAATTTTCTCCAGATCTAAGAAATCATCTTTCTTCATGGCTTGGTGGTGTTATGCAAAGAAAATTATTTATTCTTAAGGTACATAATGGCCATTTGGCAAATACTACATATATAGGAGACCAGAAAACTAGCAAATCAAACAGGGATGTTTCACAGCTCTCCAGCCAAGGACTTGACTTTACTTCCGTTTTCTGTTTTATTCCTTATGAGGATGAATACACAGTTCATAATTCTCATGTCGTGACCTTAATTGAATATAATCTTCAAACATGACTTTAAGAATTTACTGAAATTCTCATATTGGATGATCTGTGTATGTGAATCAATGTGCCTAAGTACCATGCTAGCTGGGCATGGATTTAACCCCATAAACTGACTTCTTTACAAGGTAGTATTTCTGAAATACTTACCTAAACTAAAGAGTTTCTACTGTATTATTATATTATGTGATTCTTCAGATGCTTGTTGTTTATAGTCCTTATTTGTGTGAGTAATTCACCTCATGATTACATTGTGATTCCTACGTAAAGATGTATGACTTCAAATTTCATAGACATCACATAAAGTAGCTTTTACTAAGTCTTTTGAGTGTTACTTGGGTCTTCCTGAAACTGCAAATTGTGTTGACAAACAGATCATCATTGGTTCAGACAGAAGTTTCCAATAGCTTTATTGTAAGAAAATGATTATGTGAGGCCACAAATATGTGCACATACTCTGTACTTCAGGGTGTATCTTATTAAGCTAGTCTAGAATTTCTGATCGTTGCAGCTTGATGTGCAGTGCCACCTAGTGAATTTATGGGGTGGGTGATTTGAATTACGAAGAACCAAGATAAAAACATTTACTATTTGCTAACTGTCTCAGGTTTTTGTGCCAGGCAAAGGTACGTTATTTTGAGTGTATAGACATCTCTGAAATTTCAGTCTTTTAGACATCTTTCCAGGTGAAACCCTTCTAGCTGCAAGTCTATTCAGAAAGTTTTGGTCTCTATCCTTGAATCAATTCTAACTTCATGTAATCTTTTTTTTTATAGAGAGCAGAAGAAACCTGTTGCTTACTTATTTGCCAGTGAATAGTGATACTTCACAGAGCGTGAAAGCTGTTGATGAGTTATAGTGTCAAAGTTTAACTTTGAGTCAACAAATTATCAAACTGAAAGATATTAGATAAATAACTGTCAGAATATATTTTAGTGAAATTTGGGTCCTGTTTCATTTCATATTCATGTGAATGGACTTGTGGAATATGGTCATGTTGAATATACTATACATAGAATGCAGAACTGGTTAGAAAACTAGACAGAGACTAGTTGTTTGTGGTTCACTGTTGGAATTGGAGGGTATTTTGCATAAGTCCTCAAGGATTTATCCTGGATCTAGTTTTGCTGAGGATATTTGTTAATGCATGCCTGAAGGAAGAATATTGGCTTATTAAATTTGCATTTTACGTGAAATTGGGAAGGACTACAGATGTGTTTGTAGGGATGGATTAGAATTAAAAATGGTCTTGGGAAAATGGTTTGAAGAAACTGGACAATGATTCAGTGAGGACACTGAGCTCTCCATAGATTGTCTCTCTCTGTGTAGGGCAGTTGATGACTTTGAGAAAGATTCTGGGGTTTGCAGTGAATTTGAAGGTAAACATGAGTCAGCAATATTATTCCTGTAAGAAAAAAAAAAAAAAAAAAAGACACTGTTGTATGTAGCAGAAGCAGAAATCTAACCTTTGTGTAAAGTAATTTTCCCATTCCTCTGTCCACTGCTAAGGTCTCAGGTGGAATAATATGTCTGGTTTAAGCACATCAATTTTAAGAAAAAATCGGAGCAGCTGAAGTGAGTCCATGAGAGAGCAGTGAAAATGGTCAGGAAACAAAAGAACTGGTATTGTTTAGTCTAAACAACAGAAAGTTGAGAGGTGAAGGTAGGCCTGGATAAGGCAGAGAGGAAGGGAGTCATCCTTCTCCATACCTATGGCATGTAGGGCAAGAAGTAGTGGGTTTAAATTGGCATTAGGAAAACTTCCCCGGTTGTGGCTGTAATGACGAAATACAGTGTGTTGCTTGTGAATGCTCAGGGACCCTCATCCCTGGAGGTGTTTAAGAACTGTCTGGATGAATGTCTTTCAGAAAAATGCTTAGCTGCCAATGCCTTAAAATGGGAGGGATGGGAGAGAGGTATGTCAACTTAATTTTCTGTGTCAATGAACTGTTATAACTCCTGCAGTGTTTTTCAGTTGTGTAAATCAATGGGAAAGTTTCCAGGAATGAAGTGCAGTTAGAAATTGAAACCGTTCAGAAGGATGAAAACGTTAAAAAAAACCCAACCCAACACAGAACTACTAGTTGTTGTACAGCATATAAGTGCATAGTCTCATTTCACAAGTATCCAACGTTTGTACATACTATGTAGTTTAAAAATGCAAATCTCTTGTCAAGTACACTGTCAGTTATCAAGAAGGAAATTAGAAGTTTGTTATAAACAATAGAGATAGTTGCTCGTTTGTTGGTTTGGGGTTTTTTTTACTACTTTTGTCCCTGTGTGCTTCGTGTAATAGGACTGCTGCACTTGTGTTTAAACCCAGAACATAATTGCCCATAGCTCTTTAGGATTTTAACATGGTAGTATAGGGCTACTTCTTCAGCCAGTTTACAAATTCCAGGGGTTTGCCTGTGGATACTTTCCAAATTAGTTGTGTGTGTTTGGTTTTCGTGGTCATTATTGATTGTTGTGATGAGTTCTATTCCTGAAAAAAGCCCTGGTCTTAGGGCACAGCCATTATGCCTATCTGCAAATAATTTTATCATTAGGCTGTGTGGTCTTACATATAGGTTTTTAACCCCCTTACCAAGAGTAAAACTCTACTACTGCTACTGAACAGAAAAGAATGTAAGCAGTAAAAACTGTTAAGCTCACTTAATATCAACTTGCTTAATTCCCATTCCTCTTCGATGTTTTTTCTTTTCTCAAACATCTAGTTGTAGAGCAATGCTTTAGTATTAAGGCTTTAATTTAATGTCAGTTGAATATTAAATGATTTTCCATTAGGAATTTTTAAGGCCAGCTGTATCAGCAAAATTTGCTGAGGAAGAAACTAGATCAGGATCCAGTCACCCTTACCACCAAAACAGTTTTTTAATGGAGTGTTTGTCACGTGTACTTTAACCCTCATTCTAATCATTAAACCTGATTCTTATCCAGACCTCTTTTCTGCAAAGAAATTCTAGAAAAATTGGTTTATGATTGGTATTTGCTTAGTTATAAGAAGTATTTAAAAAAAAAAAAGAAAAAGAAAGAAGAAACAGCTGAGCAGTTTGTGAAATGGCAAGCAATATATGTTTTCAGTTAAAATCCAACCCTGGCAAACTTTATGTAGTTAGTTGAATGGTTTCTATCCTTTGTGGGTTGGGATTTGATGTTGTGCCAGATTCCCATGGGCTATACACCAACAGCCACTAGCTACACACGAACAGCCACAAAATAGCATCAGTTACACCTGTAGTTGACCTCTTCATCAGAAGAGCTGAAGACTGAAAGCGCCTGAAAACTGTAGGTACTTTCTTATCACTGTAAGAATATCTGTCAGGAGGTGCTGATGGTACTGTGTTATGAGACTTGAGTGCCTACTTCTCATCTTTTCTTTTAATGGGGTTTTAATCTGCTTCCTTTGTCAAGCATTACATTTTCACTAGAAAAAACAACTGTGGGGCCAAGTTATGACAGCATGACAAGATGAAAATCAGTAATTCTTCATGTGCATGCTCTTAGCTGTTATGAATGAACAGTAATGAGGTTTTTTTTCAGCCAGAGTAAAGAGGTTCAAGATAAATTACTTCATAATTTCAACAGACTGTATGCATGATACCAAGCAGAGAGCACCAAAAGCCAAGGTATTATGGCTTATTGGATATCTACTAGTTTCATTATGTATCTGAAAGCCAAGTTTGTTGTGTTTAGCTGTGAATTGAGAATGCTGTCATGTTGATATCCTTCAAGAACTGATTACAGTGTATATCATTCTGCATTCCTGTAGACTGGAGGACTTGTTAATGTATTAGCATTTTAAAAAGACAATGGAGTTTACAATGTGTTGCCTATACCTAAAGTCCCTATTAAATATGAAAGGGTGAATTTTGTTACATTTGTCTGTATTTGCCAGTGGTTGTCATTTGTTTTGGAATTTCTGTTTTGTTTCAGTTTGTCGTTTTTAACCACCTCTTGTTTTCTGTGGCCAAAATTGGACCTTAAGTAGATTCCAAGCCACACTGTAATATCAGTCAAAATTAAAAGGAATTTTTTTGTTTGAGACTTTATAAAAGTGAATTAAGAAATTAAACTAGTGGGGAAGGAATAATTTTGAAGATTTTGGGCCCAGCTGGAACAGTTTGTTGTGTCACAGAAGGCAGGAAAGGAAGCATCTCGTGTGCTCTAAGCTGCCAACAAGGTACAGAAGGTTTCTGGTGTCAGACTTCAGTGTTCCTCTACCTAACTATTTTTAAAGAAAGAAGTCCATCACCCTATGGACATTGTTGGAAAAAGATTTGTAATAAGATAGTTGTGTTTGATGTAGTTAAGAGATGATGTCTATGTCTGGTAGGAGAGGAAACTCATCAATACAAGGAATAGCAGGATCTCTTGGGCTGCTGGGTGCCAGAATGCATGAACCTAAAAGTTCTTAGAGGATCCGCTCTCCAAGCCAACATTTGTTCTTTTGGTAGTTTATGAAACCCAGAGTTACTCTCCCATCTTGGTTGCCTTCTTCCTCATTGGCAGCAGAGATATGTAATGGTCTGTCTACACTAGATATCTTTTATTAATTGACTTTTGCCAGGAGAGGGAAAGTGACATTACAATGTCAGTAAAGAGCTATTCATGTTTATCTGCTTCTGATACTGACAATTCTTACTGCAAGGGGTTATAGCAGCAAAAGATACTGTGAGCAGTGTGCAGGCATTCTGCTGTCTCCTCAGCTTTCTTCTTTTACTGCATTGTGAGTTATCAGTATTGTATTTAGAAAATTATAGTACTTTATATTCTCATGTTTCCTTTTTTATTCACTATGTATTGTTCAAGTTGTGATTGAAAATCCACTGATTCCTTATTTTGATTATTAATCACAGTTCAGTGTCATTACCAGAAATGCAAACTATTAGTCTGTTTTTCATAGAATCATAGAATGGTTCGAGTTGGAAGGGACCTCAAAGATCATCAAGTTCCAATCCCCCTGCTCTGGCCAGGTACACCTCCCACTACACCAGGTTGCTCAAAGCCACATCCAGCCTGGTCTCGAACACCTCCAGGGCTGGGGCATCCTCAACTTCTCTGGGCAACCTGTTCCACTGTCTCACCACCCTCACAGTAAAGAATTTCTTTCTAGTAGCTAATCTAAATCCTCCCCTCTTTCAGTTTAAAACCATTACCCCTCATCCTATCACTGCACTCCCTGATGAAGAGTCCCTCCCTATCTGTCCTGTAGGCCCCCTTCAGGTACTGGAAGGCCCTTATAAGGTCTCCCCAGAGCCTTCTCTTCTCCAGGCTGAACAACCCCAACTCTCTCAGCCTGTCTTCATAGGAGAGGTGCTCCAGCCCTCCGATCATTTTGATGGCCCTCCTCTGGCCCTGTTCCAACAGGTCCATGTCCTTCCTGTGTTGAGGACTCCATAAACAAATGTAAGTAACTTGAAAGGGCCAGATCTCTCCATTTCTTCATCTACTTGTGAAGCTGTATACAATATATCTGATGTCTGCATAGGAACATTAGTAATTACCCTTTGAGCTGGTGAAAGATGATTTGAATTTGCATTTGCAAATTAGAAGAATGCTGGAGTGATTCATGGTTAGAAGAGAGTAGGTGAGCCCCAAATATTGTTATTGCTACAGTACATTTTATTTTACATGTATTTTCTTAAGCAAAAGGAAAAACAGGAAATGTGAGCTGGATAGGTGAAAACCTGTTGGTTTTGGACAGTGGTAATTAAAGAGATTCCATTAAAGCTGTGTCTGTGGGATGCCTCAGAGATTATGTCAGTAACATGCTGAAGTAGAGTACAGCACCACTTTTTTGTTCTGACTGCATTTTGTTTGGCTGACCTTGCCATTGATGGCTTCCCAGATTCAAAAGCTTTGTTAACAAAACCTCAACAAACCTTGAGAAAGTTCCATGTCCTTAATTGGCAATAAATGTTTAAGCTCATTCAGATTTAAAATGATCATATATGGAATGTGTCAGGAGTCAGGAAACTTTATTAGGTATATGTATAAAGTCAACATAAATGGGTAAAGGCTTATGGACTAATTGCAGTTAGTATGTGGTTAAGAGAAATTTTGCCTTTCTTTTTAATAGTCAGGTCTAGGTGGAGGTCTGTCCTTGTGCAGTCATACTTCTCTACCTGTATAGAGGAGGAGGGAGAGTGGCAAATTTAGAATCTACTGGGTAGTTTGAAGAGTTTTTTGATCACTGAGCCCTTAGCAGTGGGCAGAATGGGATTGCTTCTGCAAAACTCTTTTTATCACTGGAATTAAAATAATGTCCATGAGCTTTGTCCAACATAGGGATGGCTATTCACAGCAGTACTTCATGGTACAAGCAGGGGGGTTTACCAGCCAAACTGATACACAAGAACACAGGAAAGACTATGCTCGTAAAAGCAACCCTTACCAGCAACACTTCAATGTGTCCACAAAGTTTTTTGGCTGTTGAAGATCCAATGACGGTCTTTTTTGGAGAAAAATACATATGTGTGGAAGAAGTGAATTCTTTTTTTTTCTGGTGAAAGTGGCCATTCAGTTTTGTCTTTTTTTTTATTTTTTCTTGGGGTTTTTCTTTTTGAGAAGCTTTTCTGAGAAGAGAAGGATTTGTGCGTTGGTTTATATTTAGTTATGGGCATGACTCAGGAGACCAGTGTGGAAAAGCACATTTTATACATCTAGTTTAAATAACACAGTTACTTTGCTGAGCGTCACACACTGCTATCTTGGCACGAAGAACCAAATATGTCTTAAGAAAAAGTAAGAAGAATGGTGTGAATAAAAGTGTTAATCTTTGGAGAGATCAACTTTAGTCTCCAGTGTCCTGTTAATTTAATTTGACTCATTCCACTACTTAGACTACATAATTCAGACTTTAAACATTGCGTTTCGTCTCCTACGTTTTGCAATGCTCTGCAATATGAACCACCTTTTCAGTATTGAATACATTATAGCGTTACGGTTCCTACTATAAAAGTACTTTTTAAATAGTAAATCTTTTTCTTGTAAAGATATAGTGTAGCAGGTCAAACATTTGTAAAGATAAATATCTCAGTATTTTTATACCCTTTATATCCTTAAACCTTTTACTAGCTTCTTTGATTTTAAAAGAAAATATTTTTTATCAGACCACTGATTTAAATAAATAATAAGCTGTAGTTTCTTCAGTTTTGTTAGAATAATGTACTTTTCTCAGATCGTGAGATGCTTTTCTTGGGTCAGTTATGTAAAATGTTCTTTTATTTTATTTAAGTGCATGTGAAAACATGAAACCAAAGCATATGATGGCAAGTAACTATGAAACTAGGTTCTCATTTAAGAATTAGATGTGTCTTTATTAGATTATAAGAAAGTAAGAATACGTGGAGCTTTTTATCCTGGTAAACTGAGCATTCTTGTTCTGGCAGATTCAATGTACTAATTTAATGGTTTTTGTTGTTTGGGTTTTGTGTGTGTTTGTTGCTTTTTTTTTTTGGTAGCACATTCTTGTAGTTCATACTGAAAATAAACATTTTGACCAGAGTCTTTCACTGCTAAAGGCCACTCTTTAAAGAAGCTGCAAGTGTAAATGAGTTTGAAGAATAAGGTTGAGGTTTGGGATCAGAACAAACAGAAAATTTCAAGTTTTCATGCACTTGTACCATAATACAAGACATAAAATGGGGTAAATACTGTGTATGTTCAGTAGAGGTACTCTGTGGAAGAAGTATCTTTCCTTCTAACTGTGTGAGACATATAAAATAAATATGCTGAAATGACTAGTCAGAGCTAAAACACTATGTGGCAGCTCTATTTTCTCTTTTAAGGTAGTTTAGTTCTAATCTGTATCACAATAACTGGATGGGAAACTCTCTTCCTTGTCTTGCAGAGCTTTTTGAGACTTTCTGCTTAAGAACAAGGCAAATATTCAATTACTGTTTTTGTCAGAATCTTGAGTGTTTTTCTTTTGAACTCACTGTATGCCTTAGCCATTGGACTGCTGTTCCTCTTGGATAGATGTCACTCTTGTTTTGGCAGTGAATTCCATACCTTTCTTTGACCTTTTTTTTTCCCCTCAGCATAAAATGAAACTTTCTCCTTCTAAAATGCTGTCAAACCATACCACTAAGGTATCTTCATCACTGCAGGAGTACCTACATATAGTGCATTTTATTGCATCTCCTTAGTCTCTGAACATCTAAGTGTGTTCTTTTTGAAATTGTTCAGTATGTATTATGATGTGCCTCACATATTTGCAGAATAAAGAAGTGATAGCTATGAGAGAATACATCTCATATCATCACTTCTTTTTCTACAGCTGACAGTAGATGCTGAATTTTCACATGCAGATTGTACCTTTAATATTCCATGCTAGAAAACAGCCCCTGCTTAGTAATTTACCTGATCTCACCGGGCCTAAATTGGTAACTGTTGATCTCTGAAGTCCACCTCCTTTCTTTCACCTCTGAGTTTTCTTTGTTTTGTGATCCATTTGGCTTGCTTTAGCTCTAAGACATAGTGCAAGGCATTCTGTAGGGTATGTGGTGAGCTGTAAACTTTGTACCCAAGTGGTAATTGGAGCCTCAGCTAAAATAACCATAAAAATACAAAATTTTTGTCACAGTTTCTAAAAGATGGCGATAGTGTAACCACCCAACTTACAGGGGAGTTGTAATAAGGGATAGTTAGAGATTGTGGGGTACTCAGATGCTAGAGTGATACTGACCTCACAGGTCTAGCAGAGTGAAATAAGAGAAATAAATTGATTTCATAGTGCCTGGTTTCACATAACTTCTGTAAGGAATCATGCCCATAGATTATTATTTTTTTCTAGATTTTCTGTTGTTTTTTTTTTTTTTTTCCCTGCAAGGAATAAGCATACTATTTAAATATTGTCATATTATTTAAATCATAGCAACTCTAATGCGAAGCTCCTTGCTTACTGCTAAGCCTAAACTGAAATCTTATTTGAACAGACTAAAAAAGTTCTGTCTTCAATCTTTCAAAACAAGTCTGCATTCTGAACTACCGGAATCTGAAGTGCCTGTGCACCTGCTTTTGTCTACTATTACAGAAACCTTTTAGAATTATAAATGTAGGAGACAGATTAGATGTAATTTATATTAATTATTGTGACCATTGATGCTTTAGAATTCTGGACGATTGACCCTTGTAACATCTTTAATGAAAGCGAAGTCTGATAGTAAAATTAATCGATACAAAGGAGTGGTACAACATGTGGCCATTCTTACCAGAAATGTTACTAATACATTGTTTGGTGGCACTACCATCTATCTGTGCTATTATATGTGTAAATTTAAAAAAGAAAAAATATTGCTAGAAAGGGTCATTGCTTAAAATGTTTCATCTTATTTCATATGCTTTAAGTTGATAATTTAAAATCATACAGCTATTTAGCAGTAGAGTTACTTACTACAGGAACTCTCTATAATATGCTCCTGGTCTTACAAATTTATCAATGAAATAAATTGGATCATTGATTATAGTAAATAAGAAAATACAATTTGCTGGTAGAAGGTGGGTGTCTGAGGTGGTGTTTGGTTGTGTTAATATTAAGAATGCATAAGGTTGGGATGGCTCAAGAGTTTATACATTAAGCTGAAGTCTTGGAAATACAGATTTGATCCCTGCTGTTCTAACTCTTGGTGTAACCTCTGCCATATCATTTATTTTTCATGTGCCTAAATTCCCTTTGTGTTTAAAGAGTAATAGCTCTGCTATGCTTAATAGGGTGTGACAGTGACAAATGCTCTAAAATTTTGAGTTTCTGATTCCATAGCATTAGGAGACACATCGATGGATGTAATGAGATGAAGGTAGAAAAATGAAAGAGAAGTTGAAACTTTTTGCTTGTGAAATGAACCGATCCTGCTGATTGCATTGTAGACAGGGTTCTTTTTTTTTGGTTTTGTGACTTTAAAATCTGTTGGCACTGCTTCTGTTCGGGTTGTCTGAGGGGAAAAATAAAGGAAAATTTTGAGACTGTGATAAAGCTGTTGTTTTCCAGTACTCTGCTGTGCCACAAAGTTTATCTTTCACCCCAAAATGAATTAAATTTTAGATTTGAAGAGCGCTTGGCATATAGAAAGGTTTGCAGGTTCAGCGTCTTTATATGTGTGTTAAATTCTCTTTTTGTGAAATAATATTTGCAATCCCATTTATTCTGGTAGTATTGACTTATTTAATATTTTTGTTGCACAATAATTGTCAGATGTTTCTGGGTGAGTTTCATGATGTCAAAACAGTTAAGTGGAGTTTATCCAACTACTTTTCATTGTCAGAAGTAGAAAAGCTAATTTATTCATTCCTTTGCACTACACAGGTAGCTCAGTAACTCTGTAAACAACCACACTTTCTAATTGTATTCTTTTTTTTTTCCTTTTTTTTTTCCTTCTAACTAGAGTCTGTGTGTATTTACACCACCAGGAGCTAAAGAAGGACAACCACGGCTCATTCCTGCAGGCCCTATTGCACATGGCACTACAGTATCTGCTTATGTAGCCAGATCCAGAAAAACATTGCTAGTAGAAGATATTCTGGGGGTAAAAGGCTTTCTCTTTTTAATGAGATGATTACGGCATGTTCTTGGAGTGAATATTTTGATGCTGAAATGTTTATTGAGCTGAATGTATAATGATAGAGTTTACATCTGTCTTACTACCAAGGAAATGTGTTAGCAAGTTTGGATTAGCTTGATGGAATAATTTCAGAATATCCCATTTATTTTTAAATGTAAATTTAGGTGATTTTTGTCTTTTAACCTTTGTTGTTGTTGTCAGATAAGGGAAGTAATTGTGCTATAGTCACTTGGAGAGGAAAAAACCCTATCAGTCAAAACTCCTGTCTTCCTGATCTTGAAATACTTAGTCTGCTAATCCCATACAAGACAACTTCCACTCAGTCAATCGGAATTTGATTTAATTATAAATATATGGCTCATACTGACAAGAATGTCAGTCAGAATTCTGGTTATTAGACAGGATTTTAAACTCTGCTTACACTAATGTAAAGCTAGAATGCTTATAACATCAGTAGACTTACATCAAAGGCACACTAATGTAAATGATATCAAAATACAGGCCTTTGTAAAAAGATTCAGAAAATTCTGAAGTGATATTCTGATAATTCTTGGCACTCTGCATGTCTGTCCTTTTTAATGTTTTGAAAAACTGTATTCTCTAGTCATGTCTATGCGATTGTATCAAACTGGTATTTAACCTGTACTTTATGTGAGAACACTTTATGATCAGCTGGTTACGAGAACACCAAGGAAGTTAAATTTTCCTTTCAATGTTTTCTATTCATCTGAACTCTGTCCAGAATAACAATCTTTGGATGCTGTGGCCAAAATTGGACATTGCTGTTATAAAAAAAAAGTATGACCTTTATTGGGCAAACCCAGTCTATAAACAAAATACTAAATGCCTAATGTGAGTAGACTTAAATAGAACCACAAAAAGAAAAGGCAGAAGCCGCTTTCACTGTAGTAACAGTCAGTGCTTTCTATATAACCAGGACTAGAAATATGTTTATAGTTGTTAGGTTTTTTTTCAGAGACATAGGGCTTAAATTGTTACTGGTAATTTCCAAGTAATATCACAATATCCATGTATATGAAGGTTGCATGTTTTGATTTTACATTCACAATAAAATCAGAGGGAGATAGTGAGGAGGAGTTTTGAACTTTTTTGTTGGTTTACAGTATCAGTGGATTATTGACTGAACAGGGAGATTCATTTTGGTGACATGGTTTGCTTTCTGTGGATTTTTGGAGCATCTCAACAGTGAAAGGAAGCACTTGCAGATTGACTTGCCAGGCCTTTTTTGGTGAGAACAGAAATCAAAAGTGAAAGCAGGAGGCTCACGTTGCAAAGTGCTTCCCACGCTCTTTTTGTCTGTCATTTGTTCCTAACTCTTCAGAGTGATTGTCATCTTAGTAATTAAAGTAGAGATTACTTGCTGTTTTCTTTGAGAAAGGAGAGATTTTGATGAGCCTTGAAGGTGTGTCTGTCTTGCCTCACCACAGCCTGCAGGGAACTTCTGGTAGGAATCAAATACTAGAAGACTGAATGATTGATGTGCGATAGATGTGGGTCTCTCTCACTTCATGTATACTGCCTTACTGGCCAAAACATGCAGGTGGTTTCACAGGTCTTTGTGAGTTTTGATACATGGAGAATTGAAGCTATAAAGCCTTGGACATTCCCTATGTAGATTAGAAGTTAAGAATTTGGGTCTTCTATACCAGCTGTTAGATTATTTTAATATTTTTTTCCTATAATTTTTGCACTGGTTTATTCAGTATGCATAAACAAGAGAAAGAGAAAGATTCTGACTCTCATACATAATTTTTTGAGAACACATTTTCCTCCTCAGGAGTCAGTTGAGGATTATAACTCTGAATAGCCTAAAGCCTCATGTTTCGATTTTTGTTCTCTTGCAAGCTATACTGTCTGATTGGTAACACTGAAATTTGAGCAGTCCACTTCATAACAAATGCTTTGTCTTTTTTTTTTTAGGGGGGAATGGGGTGGTGTGGTAGTGTTGTTTGTTTGAATTTTTACTTAATCTAGACTGGCATGAGCAATGAAGTGATGGGTTTGCTACCTGTGAGATTAGACAAAACGTATTATAAAAACAAACCCAAAGCTAATATAACAACTAGTTCTGACTCTGCATCGATAAGGTTATATGTAAATTAATGCTGAGACTTTTTAATCGCATTTTTAGTAGATGTCTTAATACTATGTGTAAATTATGCTGAGAGATATGAGTTTTAGTGAATTTTATCATTTTCCTGCAGATGTAATGATCCAGAAGAGGGAGAAAAATGTCAGTATCTCTTTCATGTTAATGTTACAATATTTATGTTTTATCAGATTATGTTTACATTTTCTAGGATGAGCGATTTCCCAAAGGTACTGGATTCGAATCAGGGACTCGTATCCAATCTGTTCTGTGTTTGCCAATTGTCACTGCAATTGGTGATCTGATTGGTATCCTGGAGCTTTACCGTCACTTGGGCAAAGAAGCTTTCCGTCTTAGTCACCAAGAGGTGAGTTCATGCCCAGCCTTTGCCCACTTCCCCACAATGATCAGCACTTCAGCCCACTCAGACTTTTTTCTCTCACTCTCCTCATGTTTTTTCTACCTTTTTCGTACTTGATTTTTCTTCCTATCAAATGTTACTTATTGAAAAAAATAGTGATTTACATATACAAGTACAGGGGCATCTCAAGAATTTTACCTTGTGTTCTTTTGTGGAAAAACAGATTCAAGATTTCTTTATCAATAGAGAATTGTTAAAGAATTTAGTGTAGAGCAGGTGAATGAAATATAAGTGTGAATCAAATGTCAAGAAATGAAATCACTTTATGTAAAAAGGACACTGCTGAGTTATCCTGAGTCTCAATTTTAATTTTCCAGTAAAACTTTATTTTACAGTATGGAAAGATTTTTTTTATTTTTATTTAGTTGACTGTTTTTATGTGGCCTCTCAGTGAATTAGCCCTATTTTAAAACATAATGTTGCAACATTGTAGCAATGGCATAGTAAGTCTCAATGCTGGATCTCATAGGAGGAGAAAGTGATTTTATTTCAAAACAAAAATGGAGCAAAAGAGAGCTCATGTATTTGCATTCACATTCTTACATCCACAAACTCTCAGGCACCAAAGTGTATATGTCCAAGTGGTATTTCTAAAAGCTGTACACAGATATGTGCATATCCAGATAGTCTTTTCAGGATGCCTTGCAATGACATGGAGGATAAGGGATGCCAGCTGTTGAGTCCTTATGTCTCCTGGTTCTTTTCCTAGGTTGACAACAATGTACTGTAGTTTTGGGTCAGCCTTTTTTTTCAGCCTTTAGGGGATGACATCTTTTGTCTCTCTAGCCTGTCTCATCTCTGTGAGTCATCAAGATTTACTCGCTCTCCTTTGTCCCCTGACCTAGATGTTCTTAGAAACTGTGTGTATATGTGCTGGTACCTGGATGACTTGCTAATCTAGGTGCCATTCATAAAGCTCTCTTCTACTTTTTATTCCCCCTTCTGATGCTTCCCCATCCAGATATTCGCATTCATAACCATCTTGCCATTTCCATGACTGTTCTCTACACTGCATGGTTTACTGTATTTATATAAGGCCTGTGTACTTATGTTGTCCGTATGTGTCCATTTTTCAATCCAAAGTTATGAGTTGTTGGCCAAGTGCAAACAAATTCGACAATGGAGCAGTTGTCTCAAAGGCTAGCACTGTATTAAAGGTGTTAGAAGTGTATCTTAGCTCTCATGTCTGGGTGAGGATACTTGTTATGTCCCATCTACACATTAAGATGGCTTTCACATTCATTTTTCTCTGTACCCTTCCCCAGGGAAGAGAACATGAACACAGAGGTTAGGACAAAATGGGGTGAGTTCTAGCCAGAACTGTTGTCTCGATAGTGGTACAAGATGCACCATGGAGCAGTTTAGCTGTACCGAACAGGAATTATTCTTGTGAAAAGAACAGAAAATGTACAGAAAAGAGAGATATTAAAACTAGCCTTCCCAAGGGAGGAAAAAACCAGCAATATTTATCAATTGTATATTCTGTCTATCAGTAACCTAAGTAGCCTAGCGTACATGTGATGCTCATAGATGTCTATTAGTCAGGCAGTCCATGCTGCTTCAGCCTCAGTGTCGCACCAGGTATTTTTTTCCACCAATAAGTAGAGGTCATGGTAGAGGACTGGATTAGTATGGTGGTGCCAGTGTCCCTGCTCACAGAACAAAGAACAGGCATTCATACAAAACCAGGCTTCATTAATTCTGCTGCTTACACACAATGTATTTATTTTTTAAAATTATCCTATTACATTAATCAATCTACAGTTCAGATAGGGCTCAGACATGCATTGTTCTGTGCAAATATGAATCTTTTATGTTCTATGAAATACCTTCTATAACTGAAGTTCACGAATGTTCTACTTGGAAAAGACTGGCTGCTAAATAAGAGTATTTTATTAGTAAATTGAAAATATTTTAAGGTCACTTTCTGAGTGTTCTAAAGCATTCTTTTCATTTTCAGGTTTCAGAAAGCCTTTGGATACCATCAGCAGTTTTTATAAAATGTGTACAATGTGTTCTGTTTTAAAAAAAATAAAATAAAAAAGAGTATCTTAGGAGGGTATGCAGCAGCAGACCTCTTGTACTTCTGTCCTCTGTGTTCCTATAAAGCTTCTGTGTTTCAAGGCCAGGAGATTATGTATGGTAGCACATTTTAGTTAACTGCAGTTTACGTGACATTTGTTTGAAATGTTGCCTGGAAACTGTCATATACTAGTCTTGAGCTGAGGGATCAGGTCTGGTTCTTCTGCCACCAAAATGGTAGTGAAAGGAACAGTGCCTGTTTACAGCTGGAAATAGCTGTGGCTGAAGAGATACAGCCCCCGAAAGATATTATGGGATATTTTATTTCTATGGCTTATGGGATATTTGTTTTGATGTTGTATTTCTGAGCTGATGGGTTCCCAACACTGCTTCTGCAGAGCATTAGTAAGCATTTTTTGGATACAAAAAAATAAGGATTTTTTCTCTTGTTTCTGAATGTACCTTACTAAAATTGAAACACTTGCAAGTATACTGAGACGTTCACAAAATAACTGTCTTCCCACAAATCGGTACTGCCTGCCTGTGTAAAACACCTCAGACAACTTAGCAGCTAGACAGAGAAAACAAGTGCATAAGCAATGTGCAGGTTTCTTCAGAGTTACTTTCTTGTCTTTTGTTTCAGGTTGCAACAGCAAATCTTGCATGGGCTTCAGTAGCAATACATCAAGTACAAGTAAGTGTGACTATTTTTTCATCGTTTGACCCCTCCGCCAGGACTTGATTAATAGGAACATAGATTATGATCAAGTTTAAGTAGAGGTCACTACTAAAACATTGATTCAAGCCCCTTTCCTGAACCTGAGAAAAATATTTTTGGTGTTCATTGAGCTAGTTTTTCTCTCTTGCACCTGTGGATCAAAGAACTTAACAATTAGTATATTTACTAAAAGAAAAAGAAACATTAACAAAGTAGATAAATAATCGTTGAAGCAGAATTATAAAACCTTTGCAGTTTTCTTTAAGAACGCAACCGCTGGGCCAACTGGTTACTTTCCCTCTGCCTTGGTATTCAGATTGAGATTATTAGGTGTTGCTGGCTAAAGCCTACTTTATGCCACTGTTGCTAGCTGCTTCATGGTCCTGTAACTACTCCCTCTAAGGATGCTTAATGCTGTCCCTAGTTGGGTGCCTAATGAAGCTGCACGCAGTGCAAGCTGCTCTAGCAAACCCCAGCAGCTTTGCTAATAGGTTTTGTTACTTCAGCCAATAGAAGACAGTAACACTGAAACTAAACATTCCCTCAGCTCACAGATGATGCTAAAATAGGTTCTTCTGTCAGCTCAGAGGAGGAAGTTTGTTACTTTTTTTTCCAAGGAGACTTTCATACATTTGGCAAAAGACTCACACAAAGCTTCCTGCTTTTCTTTTCTAGGCTGTAATAGTTGCCACCTTGGTGCTGGAGGTCATTCACTTTGTTTAGGATGCTCGTTCACCCTGGCACATTTAGGCAGAATTAGCTGATGTAGACTATTGTACACTAGTAGAATTGCAACTGTGTGCAGTTGTAGCTTCACTTTGTAATAATAAGTCCCTCTTTAATTGAAATGTTTTTCACACCTAAGAAAACAAAACACAGAAAGCTTACTATAAGCCTGTTCATTGGCCATTTTCATTTCTCTCCCTTCTGCTAAGCAGAAGGCTCCCCCTTGCCAATTTTTTGCATAAGAAGAACGTAAAAGTTTTGATCTGGCATTGGGCCATGCCTACCAGGCTCACAGCTGCACTTTAGGAAGTAGTGTATATCAAGAAGTTGTACCTAGTTACCTAATTATATTCAAGAATAAGGCTTGTGAATGTGGTTTGTCTTATTTTGCATATTTATTTATATTTGCATTGTATGGATGAAAGGTATTACTAGTTCTGAGTGATATTTTATTGTGTTAAAGGTACAAACAGTAGAGGATTGTTTTCTTTTTTTGACCTAAGTACTTGCTCTAGTAACAAACAGGTGTACAATTACACTTTAGATTCAGAGTATACAATTAGGGGAAGTAAAAATACAGTTCAAAGCTTTGTCTCATTGAACACTTTCCTTCTAAAATGTAGTATGAATACTACTTTTTGTGTTCATATTCATGCTGGTTTCTCCCAAAGTTGAGCATCTCTTGTCTAGTACTTAGCTTACTTAAACTTGCCTGATGTCAATATTCAGTTGTGTCTACATGATACTTGGCATCCTGGAAAAAAGTGGTAAACGTATGGTAAGGAAGAAAGCAGGCAAAATATTCGACATTATCAGAAGAGCTGAGGGTCTGGATAAGGAGGTGTCGTTAAGTTGATTCCATAAACGCATTTAGTGGCAGCCTTTGAGGTAGCATGAACGAGTGGAATGAACAATATCTTTGAGACAGCCTTAAGAAAGATGTTACTTGCATTTGACAGTTTTAACTCAGCAGCTAGATAGCTAAGATTGAAGCCCAGCACACAAATCCAGCTGTTAATTTTATACAGTGCTGTAACATATGCATATACCAGTAGTGTGGTATTTTTTTCATACAAATTAAATGGGTAGATTGTGTGACTTCAGTTTCCCTCTGACCTCAATGTTCTTTTGGAGCAAATGATAATGTGATCTGTGCTTCCAGGTGTGCCGGGGCCTTGCTAAGCAGACCGAACTGAATGACTTCTTGCTTGATGTATCAAAGTAAGTGTGATTGCACTCAAATCTCATCGATTTATTTTGATGAGCTTTGCTAACATGGCTCTTCCAATCTACCCATGTTTTACACTGTAGCTCACACGCAGGCGTGAAGGCACACCCTGGAGGGTGGGCAAACTTCAGCACAGGGACAAGAATGAATGATGTGGGTGGTACTGGTGCATACCTGTTAATTTTTTTTTTTTTTGTGGTGGTGCAGAAGAAAATGTAACATCCAATTATACCTTACAGAATTTGTTTATTGTTTTGGTCTTTTGCATGGGGTTTTTTGCCTTTTTCTCCCTCTTCTGTCACAGTTAAACACGGGTCTCTTTTGAGAAGTGACAAATACGCTTGCTATCTCTTTTCATGGCCAGTTTTAGAAAGCTGGAAAGGACTTTATGAAAAAATAGTTAGCTTGCTTCAGCTTCTCCCCCTGCTTTTTGACATGTATGTATACGCATACACACATAAGTATATACCTCTCAGGGATATATTCTTGAAGAATCAGGGCTGCCGCACGATAGTTCTTTCCCTGCATTCTCTGGAGGCTCATTTTTTGTTTTCAGAGACTATAACTGCATGTAGTATGTTTTCTTTTAATTTCTTGAATGTAGGATTAAATTGAAAACACAGTAAAAGCGTGAAAGCTTGGGCTTAGACTTACAAAGTAGATTTAGTGTTTTAGGTGATCTGCTCTTCCTAGATCCATTTTTTTTTTTGTTGCTGCTATTAGCATCTTTAAATAGTAGAGACAGTCAATAAATGAAAAGGCAAACCAAAGTTGTATTTTCGGTAAATCACAGTCTGTGGTACTTAACAGTATTTTGTCAAACTAGTTGGTTGAAGAATTCTTAAGGACTGATGATACTGTGGAAAAATGAGATGTCTCAGATTTTTGCTGTTACAAACACTTCTCTGGGTCTTGATGAACAATTCTCAAACTGATGAGATTAGAGGACATCCAAGATTCCTATGCCATTGCTCAGGAATGCAGGCAGCCGAGTTGACCCGCCTGGAATGGGGAATGATACACCGCAGGGAGGAGTCTACCCCTTGCAAAGAGGGCAAGCTGGATATATCCAGATGTTTTTCCTAGCTTTTTTCCTCAGGGATGACATTTTTTTAAATTTTAGCTTACGTTCAGAGCCTGTCTCCTAAAGGGCACTCTCATCGTTCCCTTGCCAGAGCTACCCACTTGCTGCAGTCTCTTGCACCATTATGTTCCTTTCCAGAGTGCTTTTATTTTGCTAACATCTGAACTGAGCCAGTTTACCAGAGAACTCTGGATTAATCTAACCAACTATATAGGCTGGCAATTTACTCTTGCTACATAATACTGAAATTGTTTTAAAGAACTTTGTAATGATTTTTAAATTTTAAGATAAAAATTTTAATAAATACTGCAAATATTTCGTATGTATTTCTCTAAGAAAATACCTCTCCTACCTAATTGTCAATTGCTAGAATTGTTTAGATTCAACAAAAAATAAGCCCTGTGTTTTGAACCACAAAATTTGGATATCGTTTAATAAAAACTTACCTTAACTTCATGTAGGTAAAGACTTGCACTGGCAAGAAAATAATTAGTTTCTTCTTAGAAATGGTCTGTACCTTTTTTTTACATGGAAAGAGGGTTTCCTATTCAGTGAGGAAATTGTTAGCATGCAATGTCACTGGGACATGTTCCGTAACATTTTAGAAAGGGCATAGTATGCAGTGCTCCACCTCTTCATGTCCCTGACAATGTAAGACTAGCCTATTATATATTTCCTTTCCAGGAGACCCAAACAGAACTGAGCTGTATATATGTTCAAGGCCATGGGACAATGTCTTTCTGTCTGCTGGGAACATTGTAGTCTGAGGGTTATTAAGACTTGGCATGTGGAAGATTTAGACTTCTTTTACTAATAAGTGTGACCTTTATCTTTCAATGTTCTTGACTGTCCTTGGACATTTACCACTTTGCTGTGAAACTGAACTGAAATACCTCCCCTCCCCCCCCCTCCAAGTTACAAGATCAATCTTTCTCTACGACTTGAACATGATACACCTGGGTTGATAGAGAAGACTCATGAGGAGTTTTATAAATTTTGTTGCCTTTTAAATAGAATTAGCAGTTGGATAATGGGACTTAAATTTAGCGACAATACATAGTTTTCATTAGTTCTCCATACATTGTCCTGTATGCATAAACCTAATGAAATATTTTGAAACTATGTAGATAATAAGTATCAGCAATGGAAGAAATATTTTTTTTTTTTTATCATCCTCTGGATTGTTTTTCTTTTTTTTTTTGCTGCTGCTTTTAAAATTTTCAGTGTGTAAAGAGTGACAAAGCATTTTGATACATTGTTGGTTTTGCTCAGCAGGGGCCTATTTAATCCATGGTAGGCAATGTTTGGTAGTCTTTTGCTTTTCTACAGAGAAAATTCTACATATTATAGAGAATATTCCGCAATTCCATCATATTAGAATAATGGCTTAAAGGAATAGATCTAGGACCGTTATTCAATTCCTTTGTGCTATAGCAAGCCAGTTAGTGATTTTCAAGGTGCAGAGGTTTGTCCTCACCTTTCGGGCTCCACTGTTAAGCAGTTGTGAAACAAGAGCCCATGACAGCCATTTGAGAAGTGTTTGACTAAATGCCAATATTTACTGACTTCTCTTTCTCTGCAGAACGTATTTTGATAATATAGTTGCAATAGATTCTCTACTTGAACATATAATGGTAAGTTGTTTTTTCACTTCTAAGTTTATTAGTCTTAGTTACTGAAGCCCTTTGTTCTCCTTTCCTTGAAGACATTACTTCATTGAAATATATGAACTGTATATAATGGGCACAATACAAGCAGTATTAACATCTCAATATGGAAGAAGGTGGCAAAGGTCAGCTTGATTTTTTTGATTGCTGCAACAACTTCATTTCACAGCTTTCATAAGTAATAACATGTGACTGTCTCTGAACTAAATAGTTACTATTGTGTTCTAGAGAAGGTTTGAAAATTGTAACAGAAAGTCTTCTGGTTTTCTTTTTATTTCAGCTTGTTTTATTGATTCCTTTTTCCAAAATTCAATTTGCCACATGCTGCAAAACACTCCTGAAGACGTTATTGTCTGTAGGAAGGACTAGAGGTCAAACATTACTCCCAGATTATTTGTTCCAGTTGCTGAATGAGATGTGCCAGCCATGACATCCCTTTTGCCTTGCAAAAGTATTTAAGCCCATAAATAGAGTGACAGAGTCAATGTTTTATAAAAACCACTAAAGCCAACTCCATTGAAATAACTAAGACTTTTTAATCAATGAATTAAAGTACAGTTCAGAAACACATTATAATTTTCTGAATCAATTTTGAATTCAAAATTATTTCCTGAATAGTGTTTACAAATACATATGCACTGGTAGTCTGTAGCACATTTTGAGTGTTTGATAGATGAATTACGCTTTTTCGTTTTTGGAACATTCATTGTATCCTGAATGTAAATCCTAATCAGATCTGTGATACTATTGTTTCAATTTGCATATTCAAAAAATTACTCTCAAACAGTAATCCTATATTTGCTCCAGTCTTCAAAGTGATATTCTTAGCTAGACTATTCAAAGACAACAAACCTAGAATCCAAACAATATTAAAGTGGTTTTATTTAGAAACTTGAATTAGTAATGGAAAATATTCTGCAGTGTTTGTCTTATTCTAGTTAGTACACAGTCAAGAATTCAGCACATAGGACACATTTCTGAACGTTGACTTTCCAATTTAAATGAACTGCTTAAAAATAGCTTAACATTTAAAAGAACTGTTGTAATATAACATATGGCATTGAGAACAAATATTGATATTCTTCCCTGTTCTTCCCTATGACTAGAGGTCTGGTGGAAAACACAATTGGCAGTAAAATACACTTACTCTTTCATCTTTTCCAACACTTGGCTGCATCATGATTCTGCATTTTAACCTACGTAGATGTTTCATACTCAGCTTCCTTTGTAAGCTGAAGCAGTTGGTTGTTTCTTGGGCCAATGCATTGAATTACACATTTACACATTTATTGCCATTTTATGGGAGTGTGATTTTATCATTATGTGGCTTATTCTGTGTCTCACAGTAAGAAAAGAGTGGAACTCAATTTCACTGCTTCACCCTTTGGTGATTGCACTTAAAGCTTGATTTGTTCCTGTAATTATAAAGAAAAGAGAATGGGGACTTTAGCATTCTTTTCATTTTTATTTCCATTAAAATCCCTCGGCAAAGTTAGGGATATAAGGGTTTTTGAATACAGAGGCAAAGAGGAGAAGCAAAAGTCCAAGTTGCCTTGCAAATCTTCTTACTGATATGTTTGAGTACTTACAAGCAACCTACCCAACGGGTGGTCGCTGGCCTCCCTATCGACAATGCAAAGCATACCTTTCGTATTGATATTCCCCTTCAGCCACTGGCCTGGATGTGAGCTAGGGCTTTACAGAAATAAGACATTTTCATCCCATTAACTATTTCTCTCAATTAGTAGTGTTTAAGCAGTTATTTTTGAAAAGCGTGAGTCATGACCAAGGTAAGTTCTTGAGTCATATGCATTAGAACAGAAAAGTTTTAATTGTGTTTAATTAATCAAGAAATCTGATACAATTTCTGAACGGGTGTAGAGAAGCATTTACTGTACCCCTTGTCCCTTCTGGCATAGTTTATACTCACTCTGTTGAGCAAAGGAATAAATGTTGTGAGTGGTTGAGATCTTTAAACTTCTTAATTCTCTGTGTGGGAAATACTTCACAAAAGTTACCTCTTAGCTTGCAGTCTCCCTGACTTTCTACTGCTCTGGTGGACCAAATGGAGTAGAAAGCAACAGAATTCCACATTCCAGCCACAGATTCTGTCAGTATGGGAGGGCTCTCTCCATGTTTTGTAGAGTTAGTCCAGATGATTTCTGTGCGGTTCCAATTACACAGCTCAAATGACATGAAATTAAAGTCTCCCAACTAATGATATATTGTCTCATAGGGTTTTTTGTCTGCCAAGGTCTAACATTTTTATTTGCATTAATATGAAATGAAATATTTTAGGGATTTTTTTTATTTATTTTTGAAAGAATGGAAGTCTTGAGGATTCTTAAGACATGCCACCTGCATGCAGTGCATACAAAGATGTACTCAGCCTCTTTCTATGGCTGAATGACAAGATAGCTATTAAATACAATTTTTAAAAGATGACCAAGATCCACTTCAGGTCATGCTCTGCCATGCGGTTACTGGGCTTTCTGAGTGGGTAAGAAACGTAGGAGACATACCTGAATTGGATAGAGCAGTTTCTTGAATCTGACTATACGGCATCTTTAGTTAACACAGTGATCCTTATTCAAATCTAGTTCACTCTTTCCTCTTGTTCTCAGAAAGTCCATGCATTTGGCTGGCAGTTTGTTTTGCTAAGATCAAACTACCTGGTTCAAAGTAAAATAGAGACCATGCAAGTCTATTGCTGTACCATGGTGCTTCCTTAACTATGGGTGGTACCGTGTGGGCTTTGGTTAGTTCATGTAGTACTAGGTCTTAGCTTTTGTGCAAGAACTGTTCCTAGCATCTGGAGGCGACAGCCATTTCCTATCCTGCTGTGTAGGGCAGTCCATAATGACAATGATAATTATGACATTTATTATCTACCCTATTTATTCATTGTTATGTTTTACAGGTACATTTAGCTCCTTTAGAAACAAACAGTAGCCTCTCTGTTATGTCTGTCTTTGCTGTATATTCAATAGCAATATATTTGCATTAAAGATAAAATGTTCCTAAGTCTTGCCTTACCCTATCTATTTAAAATCAAGTAAAGAAGAATAACATGTAAACATAGAGGGAAGAAATGTACCATTTTGAAAACCATTCCTTGTACTTTCAAAAGCTGTGTAATAGGAAAGCCTTTTTTCTTTTAGAAAATATTCAAGCCTCTAAAGATATTCCCGCATTTCTCAAAGAGAAGAACACTCTAATTTACAACAAAATATTGAATAAAAGACACTTCCATTTTTAATTATATCCTAGAAGATTGCTGTGAAGGTGGATACTTCTTCAAACAGATTTTCATTATGGATAAGTTCTCAAAACTTTTATCTTCAAAGGACTTATGTTTTTATCAGATAAATTATTGAAGATAATTTAGCTCATGATCATTAACTCTAGTTTTGTTTCTTGTCTATAGATATATGCAAAAAACCTGGTGAATGCAGATAGGTGTGCACTCTTCCAGGTTGACCACAAAAATAAGGAGCTGTATTCAGACCTTTTTGATATTGGAGAAGAAAATGATGGGAAACCTGTCTTCAAGAAGACCAAAGAAATAAGGTAAGAGTAGCTAGCAGAAGAGTCCAGTTTCATTACAACTACAGATGTGCAGGCATTTTATTACCCAGTCTCTGTGCCTATCTGCAGGTACCCTGACAATACTTGTCATACTGTGATATCATTCCCACCAGGACCCGCCTCCAGAAGGTAGTACTTCTGGGAATGACATTGCAGTGCCATCGAAACAACGTCTCTGAAGCTATAACGTCACTCCTGGAAATGCCGTCTTCCGGAGGCGGTCCTTTTGGAAATCATGTTGGGAAAAAAACAGAGGTGTTCTGAGGTAGGTAAAGGTGCAGGTAAAGATGCACCTAATCCGTAGTCTGCCAGTATGGGACTTTTTTTCCCAAGAGAGTTCCCAAGAGGAATTGAAATCTGTGCAACTCAAGCACATCCAAAGCAAAGAAATCACATTTTGTACTACTTACAGATGTACTAGGCATATGTAGAATCTAGTGTGGACTGGTTGTTGTTTTGAAGATTTCAAGTCCAGTAACTTAATTTTACTTTTTCCTCATGTGAATTTAGATTATTTTCAAACTATTAAATAATTGTGGTTCTGAAGTATGCCTGAAGTGGTGAATTTGAAAATGTATGTGGGCTTGTAACGAATACATAGGATTCTCTGCTTAAAGATGTGTATTTCTGCTTCATTTCACAAGTGTATAATTTTTATGCATATAAATGTTTTTTTAATGAAAAAGGCCAAACAAAAAAATTATGAATCCTCAATAGATACAGATGAAGATTTTCAAAGACACACAGATTTTAAACCTGCAGCGTCTTAAAAAGAAAGAAATGTATGACTAAATATCCTGCACTAAAATTTTGATGAAATACTCAGCATAGATTTTCTCAGAAATTCTTTTTCATTTTGTCCTTATACTTTTAAAGTTCTAGGCTGATATGAGATGTGATTCATGTCTTCACTTAAACTCCTTTAGACAGACTCACTCCCACTTACTACATTGTGTGAGTGAGAAGGGAAGGAGTCAAAATTGGTGCAATTTACATACTGACAAGCAAGGAGGTGGTGTAAATTAAAGAAGGTGGCCTGTTTTAACATACACTTCCCTACTCCTCCTTGATAATTGTTTTTCATGCTTATATCTATCTCTCTTTTCTGTATGAAAATTATTGAAATGGTGACTCTGAATGCAAGGGTGTGAGCCATTTCACGGGTGCTGTATACTGAACAAGAAGTACAGCTTAAATATCTCTAAGAAAGTGACACTGAGTCAGTCAGTCATCAGGAAGGAGCCTTAAGTTGGTGTGATGTACATATCATAACGAACAGCAAAAGAAAGTAACTTAAAATCAGGTGTGCAGGGTGAAATCCTGTCAGATTTGTCACTAACTTCAGTGGGGGCAGGATACTACTTGAGTACATTTTGATCTGAAAGTGTTCCACATGTGATTCTTTCTAATTATTTTTCTCCACAAATTCTTTTGTGCTTGTGTGTCATAACTGTTTTATTTCAAAGAATTGAAAATTATTTCCTTGCAAGACAGACTTGTATTTTTTTTCTGATTCAAATCCGGGATTGTGTTTAACTTTCTTGTGGTGATTAAGGGATGCGGTTACTACCATGGCATTGTTTGCATGCCATAAAATGAAACAAGCTAGTTATTTTGAAGTGTACATGACAAGTGCATATTATGTTTAGCTTTGAAATTTCTACTAGTCTTTTCCCAAAGTTTATTTTACCAAATCTACCTGCCCTACCTAACAGCCCCCCCAAAAAATAAAAATCAAGTTCTGTATCACCTATGATGTGTTTAAAGAATATGTAATATTCTTAATATGGAGAATATTCATTAATATTCATAATATGAATATGTAAAATCGATGATAAAATCAATAACTTGTAGAGGTGCAAATCTCAGGTTCTGTACAAATATGTTGTTTATGAAGCATAACCCCCCAGGGTTATTGAAGACTTTGAATCCTTGACACTAAAATGGTCATATTATGGTATCTTTTGCATTAAACTGTGTAGTTATATAAAATGTTTTCAGAAAGTATCTGTTAGTATGTGCTTATATTATTATTTACTAGTAGTTGCTGTCTTGTTAAGATTTTTCTCCTAAAAGCATCAAAATTGCGCTGGTTGGGAATCAACTATCCATTACCGTGCCCAAGACAGACTCCACTGGAAAAATGTTTTTCCAGGCAGTTCATGTTGTGGCTAACACACATTTTTATTTTCTGCAGATTTTCTATAGAAAAAGGAATAGCTGGTCAAGTGGCAAGAACAGGAGAAGTCCTTAACATCCCTGATGCCTATGCAGATCCACGCTTTAACAGGTAGGATGTTATTCATGAGAGGTGAAGACAGCTCACCAAATCTTTTCCTACTTAAATTTCACATCAGTGTACATTTATGGATTTGCGATGCTCTGGTGAGAAGACAACCTATAGGTATCTATTTAAATGCTTTAGCCATCAGAGATATTTTTCAGATGCAACAAAAAATACTTTTTATCAAATATAATAGAGAAAATTCTACTTCTTTTTCCTGTTACAGAACTTCTCCCAGATAAGTAGACTGTTGATGATTTTCTTTATTAGCCTCCCTGCAATCTGATTCCTTTCAAGGGAGGAAAAAAGCATTCACTAAAAAATAGCATCCCTAAGTACATGAATGTATTCTTTAATTTTATGAATAAGCTGGCTGTACATTTGAGGAAGTATTAATTCTTTATCTTGCAAATGGATATGAAAGGATTAAAAAGTTCTTTTTAAATATGACACAGTAGATGGAAATATTTGAGGGCTTTGGAGGTGAGCTTCTTGCAGGTACTAATTACATCTACTTACTATTTAGTATATTGTACATCAACATTTCTGAGAATCAAGCAAGAGGTATTAATTAATTAATAATATTAAATCTTTTTTCCTTTTTTTTTTTTTTTTTCTTTCTCTTTTCTGGCTTCCCAGAGAAGTAGACCTCTACACTGGCTACACAACCAGAAATATCCTGTGCATGCCTATTGTAAGCCGAGGAAGCGTAATAGGTGTTGTGCAGATGGTGAACAAAATAAGTGGAAGTGCCTTCTCTAAAACTGATGAGAACAACTTTAAAATGTTTGCGGTCTTTTGTGCTTTAGCCTTACACTGTGCTAATGTAAGTTCTATTTACAGTTTTGTTAGCTGTTGGTTATAGTGGGAAGGCTTAGAATCCTACTTAAGGATTTTGATGTTCCAGATAATTAAAGCGATTCATAAATCTGTTTCATTGAATTAATGAGGAAACAGGAGACATTGAATTCCTTACTGAATAATTGTATTTAAGAGGATGATAGGGATTCATTTGATGCTTTCTGAAATAATTGTGCTCTGGATACATCAATTTGGTGTAGCTAAACTGAGAGCAAGCTCTGAAATGTGTATATCTGTCTGTTCTCTCTTTTCCATTAGAAAGTATGATTCTTATTTACTTTCATAAATGCAGAGCACACGTTTTACAAATTTAACTGGCAGATGGAGAAGTTATGTATTCTCTTGATTCCATACGTTTAATATTCAAAGATATCAGTTTATACATTTATATGCGGTGCTGTATACTCATAATTATCCATGCTTCATGATAGGAGTGGGTAGCTATTTTTGTTATCAAACCCTTTATCATTGCAGAAATTACTATTCCTGTAGGAAACGTAAGCAGTTTAATGATCATTACTGTATAAGCATAAAAATGCAGTAAGTGCAATAAAAATGCAATGCAGAAGAAAGGTAAAATACAATGCAATGCCAGTCCAGCCTGGTGATTTGCATCAAGACATTTTATCAAGAGGATGCTGTTGATATGCACCAGCAGCAAATTTTATTAATGATTACTTAAACTTGTTCAACATGATTCAAGTCAAGTAGAAAGTCTTGCATCTAAAAGAAATTTGGGACTATGCAATCACTCAGTCGTGTGCAAGTTCACTCTTTTTAGATGGTGAATGTTACCATTCAGGGCATATTGCTCCAGAGCATTTTCTTTACTAGTAAAATTGTTGTATCCTTGCTTGTTTACAAGCCATCCCACAACTGCAATAGCTGTCTGAACCTCTCAATAATTAACTGTACTTATTTTTCAGAGTTATTGCATAGTAATGTAGGAATGATAAACATCTGATGTACTTTTTACTGTGCATAGGTAGCAGTTACTTGTACCAATTAATAGCTGATTTCATGCAGTGGCACAAAACATTAATTGTGCCTTGTTACCAGTTTTCTTTCTGTTAGCATGTTGCAAGGGGCTGAGCTGTGTTTCTAACTCTTGAACTTAAATTCTTTTTCTTGGGAGACCTCAGAGGCAGTGAAAAATCAGTTGAGCCTTAGATGTTTACCTGACTGAATAGATGCAGAATGATGTGATAGAAGGCCCAGTTTTCCAGATGTACTGAATTTCATATAATCTATCACTTTTCTAATGTGTGAAGTTGAGCAGCCAAAAGCACTAACGTTTTTGCAGATGTTTATTTTAAGAATAAGTGCTTGAATACAGGAAGGAAATGTTTTTTCCTTTATTAAGATTTCACACTCGTGAATGACTTCCCTTTTTCAGATGTACCATAGAATTCGCCATTCAGAGTGTATTTACCGTGTAACGATGGAGAAGCTATCCTACCACAGTGTTTGTACAGCAGAAGAGTGGCAAAACCTCATGCACTGTACACTGCCTCCACATATTTATAAAGAAATTGAATTGTAAGTATTTTTTTCATATAGCAACAGTTGCATATTGTATCAGATTGTGAAAAAGATGATTTTTTTTTTTTTTTTCCTACATGTAGTGGAGCATTTTGTAGGAAGCACTTTTGTTATTATACTATCCTAAAATCATTGGGGGTTTTCTCTGGCTTTCTTATACTTAGCTATACTTAATGACCTGTGAACAAATTTTATCTATCAAGGATGTAAAATAATACCTACTCATAATGGTAGCATTTTCCTCATGCATGGGTAGCTACAGTAGTTGCTTTAAGCATTAGTTCATATCTAAGGATTGTAGAGATGAGCTTTCTTTCTGATAGTCCCAAGTAACCAACAGCTCAGAGCCAGAGAGCAGCTGGAACATTAGTAGTTAAGACCAAATACATGATCTCATCCCCTTGCATATGTTTTAGAATGAAAGACTTATCTCATTCTTGGGATTTTTTGGATTGTGTATTTTTTTGGTTTGGGGGTGGGGTGGGTTGAGGTTTGGGTTTGGTTTGTTTGTGGGGTTTTTTTTGGTGCATGTGTTTTGTGCACCTGCCTGTGTTTCTTGGAGGAGGGTTAAATGGCTACAGATATCTAAACTTCTTAAGATAATTTAGAGTTATGAATCCCAGGTGCTAGAGTTTAAAGTTGCAGCCTAAATTTGCCTACTAAATTAGCCTAAGTGGGACTTCCCATCCAGCCTGTCTGAAGAATTTCTCTGAAAAAAATCAGGTACTTCCAGCTCCCAAGGGTCTGCTGTGTGCTGAAGACATACCTCTATCTGTATTTTATCAGTCAGTTCCCACTCAACGCTAACACCAGGACTTCTCTCATTTTTTATCAGTTTCTGGCACAGGGCAATAAATTCTACTGTAGTGACCAGGTGTCTAAAATCAAAACTCTATGATAATGAGTCACAAAATCTAAGTTGTCTTCATAAACCTGATCTCCAGAGCTCGCTCCCTCCTGTGAGGCACTGAGCATTGTAACTTGTGAGCGAGCAAAGCGTGCAAGTGTATGCTCAATAGAGGCTGCTTACAGTTAATGTTCATTACATGCTGAAGTGATTTGCTTGAAAGCCAGAGTATTAGCAGCTTGCAGGATTACACCCTAATAGAAGCTTATTCTTTGCAATACAATTTCTTGTGCTTTGTTAGATGATATTATATAACCCACCTCCTCAGCAAAAAAATGTCTTTTACTTGCAAAGATGACAGGTTTCATTCTAAATTATATTAACATCCTTTAGTTCAAGCAATCTGAATACATTTAACCATTTTTCAAGCAATTCAGCTACCTTCAGCTCTCTTGCACCTGCTGTGCTGCTCAGTAAGCCACGTACGTGCAAGCGTTTAACTAGGTTCAATGGAAAGTAAATAAAAGACTTGCAGCACAGCAGGTGCAGGGAAAGGGGTTAATTAATAATCGAAGGACAAACAGTTCTGCTGAGCGGGTCCCTAATATTAGGCCTAAGTGTTGATATCGGGAGAGGGTAGAAGTACTCAGCTAATGAAACAAAAAATGCAGTGTTAAATATTTGATTTTTGAAGTTTGGGCATAATTTCTATTAGCCAGTAAAAGTTGATTTATTCCTCTATCAAAATTAGAGAGACTGTTACGGAATTTGTGACTGAAATTGTTGAAATAAAGCAGCTAAATATATTATTCAAGACATCACCTTTAAAATTCCTGGGAGGAAAGTTTGGAATATTTCAGGAGTGCCTGTAGAGCTCTCATCATCCCTGAAGAGCAATGATTTTTTTACATTACTTAAACAATTGATTCTTAAATAAAGATGTTTCTATTAAATAAAGAAAGCCAAAGTCTAACCGAAGGTTAATGGTTGGACTTGATGATCTTAAGACTCTTTTGATCCATTTCCATTGATCTTAGTGGAAATATACTTGCTTACCTTGCTGGAAAATACAGCCTGTAAAGTCAGTATTTTGTGTGTATTCAGAAATATGTGTATGCTGTGGAATATACATTAGCTGTCGTTTCCACTTGCTCTTAGTAAGAATGAAAAGATGTTTGTCCTTACTAAGCTGAAACTTTCTTCTTAGATACCACTTTGATATCAGTCCTTATGAGGATGTCTGGCCTGCCATTTTTGTCTACATGGTTCACCAGTCCTGTGGGACAGCCTGGTATGAAATATGATTTATAGCTTTAATTCTGTAATTTATGTGTTTGTTTATTAGGAATTTTTGAGTTCATTATTTTCTAATTCAAGTTTTTATTTTCTTTGGAGTTTATTTACTATGATCTGTACAGGGCTGTAATAAGCGGACGGCATTTCTTGTCCCAGCTTCTTAGTCTTCACTTAATAAAATTTGGGAACATCTTGGTAAAAGAACTCAGGATATCATCCAAACAGTTGTCCTTCCAATATATAGAAGTATTGTTTGGTTCAGAGATGAGATTGGCTTTCAGACAGAAGATAGTGACGATACTAAAAGCACTCTTGCCAAAAAAGAGAGAAGGTCCATGAATACTGATTTTTCAAATATATGGTTGCTGAAATTAATATAGCATATGGTTATAGTAATCTAAGTTTAGATCTTATCTTGCTAAATAAATCAATCATCAACATCATTGTGCATTAATTACAGAAGTGAATGTTTTTCAGAACAAATGTTTCATGTATTGTCCTTTCTATAAGTGTCCGTTATCATTACTAAGTAGTCTCTTGGCTAAGTGAATCCCATTGCTGAAAGAAAAGAGCTGGAAAAAAATCTACAGTTGTGCAACTGAAAGGGGAAGTATCTCCCTGCATAAAGAAGCAGCATTTGGGAAACATTTGCTGGTGACTGTTCAATCTTAGTAGCTGGATGAGTCTCCATTCCCTCAAGGCATACAGAAAGACCTGAGCATCTTTTTCGTGTCTTCTTCAATACTGCACAGTGGGTGACTGTTGTAAATACAGTTCTCTACTGCTCAGTGTACTTAGCTTGTTTCCATTTCTGAATGAATGGCTGTGGATGCAGGATTGGGGTTCAAATTCCCAGCTAAGTTCATAGAATCATAGAATCGTCCAGATCGGAAGGGACCTCCAAAGGTCATCTAGTCTGGCTTCCCCACAGTCAGCAGGGACACGCCCAACTAAGTTCTGTTCTCTTCCCTGTCTGTCTCCCAGTGTCTTTCTTTCAAGGTGTAACTTTGATGGCAAAGAGTTGATATTTTTCAAATGAGTCTCAGCTTTCACATTCAAAGTTAAAGAAACAAAAGTGAGGAAAATATTTGAAGAGAAGGCTGCTGTGACTGAACTTGTATTTCATTTCTGAAAGAACAAAACTTCTCAACTCTCTGAAACAAGTACAGCTATTTTAAGACTAAAATTTAGGGTTTTTTAATATGATGAGGAGTAAGATTATGCCTTTAAGTATACACCTATGTCATGTGTAACTGTCCTGTCAGGGAGGATTTTGGAGAAAAATCTATTGATGCTCGCTACATGTTCTTTGCTCTCATGAAGAAATCATCTTTTACTGCTTTAATCAAGTATACAAAATGCAGCAGTTTAGGAAGGAACAGTGTTCTACATTGAGGTATCATTGGTAATGATTTTCCCTTTGGCTACAACTGTACTGACCTGTAATAACCACTGAGTTGATACTGGACGTAGATGGAAGTGACTGTTGTGATATTCTGAATTATGATGTACTATTTTAAACAATAATTCTAACAGTTTTCTGGAGCTGTCTGACATAACTCTCTAGAATTAAGAAACCCTAAAGTTTTTGGGAAAGGCAATATGCCTCCATTTTTACTAACGGCAGATTAAGGCTAAGAAGAATAATTACCTCACTCAGCACACAACCATAGAAATATGTTTTTCTATCTAACTGGTTCCATATAGTAGAAACATTTACATTTTTATATAGAGGTCAGAGACATTCAGCCTTGTTTTCTTAGCCCACATGTACTGCAACACTAGAACATTAATACCACTTCCCTGAGATACCCAAGAAATTATCAAAATGTTGAACTTAAAAAAAAAAAAGTCAAACCACAGTAATAGGGGAGAAAATAAGAATAAAGGAAAACCGATCTTTTTCTTGAGAGAAAAAGTCCATGACTTGGGACTTTGGCATCTTCATTTCAGTTCTCGGCTCAAAGTGTAACGTTCCTTTTTCACTTGGGGGAGCTTGGATTAGGTATATCAGAAAATTTTACCTGATATCTACTCTGTGCCTGAATTTCCATCTGTAAACAAACGTATTCAGCTTTCCTTTCAAACAAACATCAATAAACAAAGTCTATTAAAGATTGTGCAGAGCTCTGGTACTACAGAACGTGAAGTCTCTCAGAAGTATTTTTGGTGAGCATATAAACCGACATAACAATTACTTTATTAATGCTTTTTATTATTACCTTAGTGAAAATACTCTTGATCATAAATTCATTTTTCTTGTCTATATTAATAGCAAAAATAGGAAAAAAATTCTTTAAGAAATAATCCCATAAATGCTATAGAATTTTCATGGTGGACTGGAAATTCCTTAACAAATATTGTTTGGTGAAAAATGAAGAAACAGTGAAATGTGAATTTCTGGACATTTGGTCAAGCTGGAAAAAAAAAAAGTGAAGTCTTGGTAATTCTGTTTTTCACGATGTCATTATGGAGCATTTCAACTTCTATTCAAAACAACTTACACATTTAGCATTTGACTGAAATTTTAATTTGAGTAGGATTATTTATTCTGTGTCATTTACTTAAAACCTCCTATTTTTCTATTTTGATCACAAATTATGTTTTGAAATGGTCCATTAGATGCTGAATTTCACTATTTTGCAGGTTGAATAGATAACAGTTTAAAGAAACCACACTTCAGGTTTCTGGGGGGTTATGCGATGGTGTTGCCTGAGGTGTGGGTAGCTTGACTTGTGTTCCAGAACTTTACAGATTAAACTAAGAGCATTGTCAGGTGTCCACTGTCCTCTGTCCTTGCCAAAACTTGAATGACTCTTGTAATCAATGAGTCATCTGCAACAAGAGTCAATCCTAGCAAGAAGAGTAAATCCAGGAGCATCTTTTATCCTCTGTTGGTTATTTTCCATGTTCTTATTTCTTGTCTCTGACCAAATTAATTTCTTTCTAGCTTTGAACTTGAAAAGCTATGCCGATTTACTATGTCTGTAAAGAAGAATTATCGCCGTGTGCCCTACCACAACTGGAAGCACGCAGTTACTGTTGCACATTGCATGTATGCCATACTTCAGAACAACCAGGGGCTTTTCACTGATCTAGAGGTAGGTGAGATGATTGTATTAGTTACCAGACCTCATCAGAGGTATCAGCCATCATAGAAGTACATTTTCTATGCTAGAGTTTTGCTGTCAGCTTGGCCAGAGTGTATATAAAGGTCCCTGCAGAGGAACGGGTGTGAGTGGAAAGCCTGAGGAAGGAGAACTATTCAGATTCCTCATCCTAGTGCTTCCTTCCCATTTCTTGGATTTGCCCACTGAAGAAGCAGTAACAGATTTGCTCTAAATTCATGTACACATTTTGAGGTTCTCCCCATTCTGAATTTATGGTAGGTGCAACTGGGAGTACTGTCTATCATTAGTACTATGTGAAACTTCTAACTGGGAGAACCCGTTTTTAGTTGTGTATAACTTTGCCAAATACTAGCCATTTGGGCTGCAATTTTCCAAGCTCTCTGACTTTCTCAAGCTGATTCATTTGGGGAAACTTCAGCTAAAATTGTTTGGCTCTGCTAAAGAAACATGCTAGTAGAAATCAAGTTTTTGTTCAGTGTATAATAGTAAAATGAAATTTGTTGAAAAGGTCTAGTTTAGGGACTTGAAAATCGACACTGAAAAAGGAAAGTGGCATTTGGCAGGCATGTGCTGAAAGTTGGCAAAGCTATACAAGTTTGAAAAAATTAGTATTTCTTTAACAACAAAAATCTGTGGATTGCAGCCTCAGGGAATATTTAAAGCTCTGATAACATTCAGTACTAACCAAGTAAGCCCCATCTTTTTGGAGATGCAGAGTAAGACACGGAGAGCAAAAGAGGCAGCTGTTGAGAGATGGAAATAGCCTTTGTTCTGATTGAATGCCTATGTTCTAGCTCTTTCTAGCAGTCTCCTTTCTAGAAACTGGAGATGAGTCCAACAAGAATACAGGAAACTGCTGAATTAAATTTTGGGATACTAGAATGGGCTGGTCTCAGGTGAGGAATGATGACATGAACCTTGATAGACTTAGAGATGAGAAGCATGAAACACTGAAAAGGGGACTCTGGTCTACAGACAGATCCAGCAGCTGTCAGTGGTCATAGAGTTGGGATCCAAGCAGGGACAATAGGTACAAGGTCAAGAGCGCTGGGGTTAGGCATTTTATAATCCTGAAGGACTGAGACAAGAATGACTTCCTGGGATGTGGAGAATGGGAAAAGCTAGGCAAAGAGAACCATCTGGTACAAGGGACGGACTGATGAGAACTGTTAAGACTAGAAAACACACAGGTTGTACAGGATGCAACAAGAGAATTAAACTTGGGGGGTAAGGACAGAAAAGCTTATGCCCACTAGATCTAACATAGAGCACACAGGATTCTGAGACTCATATTTCTTTTGCCATCAGAGACTGTCTTTCAAGTCTATTGATTACATATTTTTCCCTTCCTGATACTAATGAAAAGCAGATACCAGCAACCAGCATCCTACAGCTGTTACTGCATGACTTCAAGTAACATAGGTGTGTGTTATGCTCCTAAGGGTTCCATTTCCACTGAGGATCTGTGTGGACATGTGATGCTGCATCATCTGTTTTAGTAGGTGCTTTTTAAGCATGCACTTCACAAGATTCAGTATTAATATCATTAAAAATAAAAATGAAGGGTTGAGAATAAAAGTGAAGGTTTCAAAATCAGAAATACAGTTAAGGTTGCTAGAACCTTATTTCTGCACATTTCAAATTTGTGATAAAATATTTAGTTACATCATTGTTTGCCATTTTTCCACAGAATCATGTCCCTCGGTACAGTATACAGGTTGGACATTACTCATTTAATAGGTGGTTAATCAGCATTCTTCTTCTGCTTCATTTTTTAGCCTTATCCTTGTTTACTGAACATTCATCAGAATCAACTCTAAGACAGAGCTGTTAAGTCTATAAAGACATTTTTGTGATAGTCCATGCCAACAGAGACTGCTTCACAAACATTAATGAATGTGTTTTTGAAACACACCTGCTGCGTGAAAAACTTTTGCAAGTGTTCCTGTATTTTGTGTGTTGAAAGAGAGATTTCAGGGACTCCAGTTCTTCAGGATGTTAAGATTTAATTAAATAAATAAAAAATAAATCGGTTACTCTCTTATTTTGTTTACAATTGCTGTTGTCCAGCATTTCTCTCTCTCACATTAGTGACTTCCTAGAAAGAGTTTTACCTACGAGGCTTGTTCAAGTGTCTTCAAGGAGCGTTACAGAGGCAGGTATAGCATTGGACTTTGGTGCAGTTGCCTTGGCCAGGAGATCATAAATATTATGTATTTCCTTTCCCTCAATAACTGCACTTTTCTTTTTTTTTTTTTTTTTCAATAAGCACAGTAAGGATTCAGTGAATGACCAGGCTATCTGTTTAAAACTTGGACTTCTCCCTGAAGAAAAATCTCTCCAATAGGATGTGATTTTGCAACAATGTTTTCTAAAATTCATAATATATAAAAAGTTTGAATTACAGTTGAACCAAGAATTTTAATTTAGCGTGTCCTCACTTCTGTGTTTCTCGCAATTTTAAGGATGCTTCTACATGTGATTTTTGAAGGCACTGTAAGCCTAGTGCAATTCGTACAGTATTTTGAGGAAAGAGCGACATCTAGGGGCAGGAAATACATCTTACTTTTCATGTTTATCTCAATTTTTTTTTTGTAGCGAAAAGGTCTTTTAGTTGCATGCTTGTGTCATGACCTGGATCACCGAGGTTACAGCAACAGCTATCTTCAGAAATTTGATCACCCCTTAGCTGCTCTCTATTCCACATCAACAATGGAACAGCACCACTTCTCACAGACTGTGTCCATCCTGCAGGTAGGATTATTGAAATTGTATCTTCTGTGCAGTAGACTCCAGTGGTGGAAATAAGAGTCACATCATTATCCAGTAGATTTTCTGAAGCATGCTTAATTTAATTTCTGGATTGTAGTGCTCGTTTAGAAGAGTGGTAGATTTATTACAGCAAGACGGGTTCCACAATTAGCAGCAACAAGCATTAAATAACAGTGCAAAACATAGCTTTCTCAATATCTTGATGTTATAAAAAATATTGTGTATTTGAAGGTCTTTGCTTATGGCCTTCCTGTAGAGCTTTTAGCTTCTGGATTAATGAGGTTTTTTCCTTTGACCATATGGAATAGGAACTTCGAAAATGAAAAATCAGTTTCTTACTTGCTAGATACTTCTGGCATAATGTGCTTCAACAAAATCTTCAACCATCCTGAAATTCTGAATAAAAACTCAAGTGCTAGAAAAAGTTTGCATTAGAAGTTTGAAAACCTGCTGTAATAAATTCTGTGAACATTAAATGTGTGGCATGATGGAGGAAATTTTGCAAGCATGAAAAGTTTAAACTTGGTTCATCATGTTATCATGTGCTTTTTTGTTATTCAGCAATTTGAAATAAAAAAGCAAGTGAGTAAGGTATTGTATGAAAGAGAGCTCATAAGATGAGATAATGTGTCTGTATGTTTGATGAGTAGAAAACTACAAGAAAGCATGCAGACGCATTTTGGGAAATCCAAGTGTGCTACTGACACACAGATATTTTCTCCTCAGTGAAAAATTTTTTTGTGCTCAATTAGAAAAGTGAGAACTATCACCTGTGAAACTAATGCCAGTCCATAGCATACTTGTGCTCACTGGTTTTAGTTTACCATACACACGCTCAATGCACAGCCTTACCATGCTACTGTGCCACTAATTCATTGTTAACTTTTCTTTCTTTCTGGTCTTTCAGGGGGAAGATAGATATTTTCTTAAATACCTAATCACCTTTTAGGAAAAATATATTATCTGTATTGTATTCAGAAGCACATCTTGTGATTATGGTTTTAGGTATCATATACATTTCATCAGAGAATGGAAACTTTATGTCTGAATGCTCCTCCATGTAGGAGGGTGTAATTGAATCCTTCAGTGGTGGTATGGCATTAGATTTTTAGTATTTGTTCTTCGTGTGAGTTTGTGCACAGTGAACAAGTTCCTCAGTCATTAACACTTCTCTGTCCCGCTATGGCTATGTGAAGCAGACTTCTGTCATTCTTCAAAAATCATTTTGCATTTTTCCTGCAAAAATGTTGTAACTGGTGAAAGTCCCATTTGCCAAGAGGGTGGGAAACCCTTTTGCTTCTCTACTACCTCCTGGCTCTGGCCGTCACTGTGAGTGAGGAAAGAGAGAGAGGTGGTCAGGGACGTAGAGTGGATTCAAACACTGCCTACCGGAGGTCCCATAGGTGGTCATTAGCAGCAAAGGCAGATTAGAGCAGCCTTTTGGACTTGCTGGTTTTTGTTTGAATCAAAAAGCTTTACTAAATTACCACGTTGTTGCAAAAAAAAAAAAAAAAAAAAGCCAACCAATCCACCAAACCCTTTAGGGTTTATCTCAATAAGTTTTAATTTTATGTTAGTAACCTGCAGTACTTTTCACTGTTTGAAACTTTATAGCTGCTTTGCTCATCCATCTGCAGTTCTAGCCTACACCAAATTTATGAATACAGAGGATTCCATTCACTAGCTTTAGCTCAGCAGGGAAAGAATAAAATCTTAGGAGCTATACTTTGTATGTACTACTCAAAAGCCTAAATGACATGCTCAGAAATGGCAGCTTCTGTCAGTACTTAACAGAATCAGTTCTTTTCTAGTAGTATGAAAAGAAGCTGTCACAGTGGACTTTCTCATAGTGCAGCTTCTAAAGCCTAAAGAATAGAATCTAGATTAATTCAAATATCAGAGCAAATAGCCTTTTCTAGTGGATTAGGCAGCAAGGTTGGGGAGGAAAGTGTCACCAAAACCCTGAATCCTGAAAACTAGTAGTAGTCATATCCTGCTCCCAAAGTGTTGATGATGGGTTAAAATGTTCTGAATTTTGTTTTTTAAACATCATGTTCTATGACTTAGGAGTCTGTCAAAGGAACATTGAGACATAGACGGATGTATTTTCTATTTATTATTCACAATAAATCTACTTGTCCAAGTAAAAATGTTGGAAAATGACGTTTACGTTCCGGATGGTGAGAGAAACCAAGCCTATTTGTACCACGGAGGATTTATTTTGAACAAATTATGTAAATACTTGACAAAAGTCAGGGAAACTTTTTATGAGCTTCAGCCCAAATGTCAATTAAATGTCAAAACACATCTGCATTTGATGTATTTTAATAATATTTTCTATTTGTGAATGTGCACACCTCGACATGACTGGCTTATTCATTCTTATTTTATTCTGTTTCCTCTCAGTAGTAGGAAGAATTTTGACAAGTTGTTTTCCAAATCTTAGAGACAGCGAATAGTGTTGACTTTTCAAAATGGGATATAGCTTCATGAGCGATCACAGTACATGGATATTGTCAGTTAAATGTGCAGTAATACATGGTGGAAGTTGAAAAGAGATGACAGTGGCATGTTGCCAGAGCCTCCATAGTGGAAACCATTGTCATTGGTTTATGAGTCAGTCAACTCATGGTTGAACAAAGCAGCTTTTTCCCCCTAAGTGTTCATATACATTAAAATACTGTAATTAACTTTATTTCTATAGAGAAAATTGTATCAATAATTGCAGCAATTTCAGGCACATTTCATTTAGAACACTATGAAAACAGAATTATTTTAGTACTTCAACTTGGATATTTCCTTATCCATATTATATGTTATGCAGTATCAAAATTGTACTTCAGTGTGAATCAGACACTCAGTTTACCAACTTGGTAATGCAGTACTCTGGATTAGGATTGAATTATGAGTTCCCAAACTAATACTGTCTGGGAATGCTGTGTCTGTAGTGCTTATAAATCAGGGAAGAAAAAGATAGCATTTTTCTCTGTTAATACATTTAGGCTTCAGAAGGAGTAGTCCCAAAACCAAATCAGTTGTTTAGTCATAGGTTTCATGACTGTATTTAAAAAAGAAAGATAAAAATGGGAATTTCAGGCTGTCAACATTTGAGTTTGCAACAAAAATTGTCTTTGGGCTATAAAACCATTGTAATCTGTCTGGTGAAGGAAAGACTAAAATCATCTCAGAATTAGAGCTTGTGCTTTTTATTGGTTTTTTACTTTTTCATAGCTGGAAGGGCACAATGTCTTCTCCAATCTGAGCTCCAGTGAATATGAGCAAGTACTTGAGATCATCCGGAAAGCCATCATCGCCACAGACCTTGCCCTATATTTTGGAAATAGAAAACAGCTTGAAGAGTTGCATCAGGCGGGAGCATTAAACCTTAAGAACCAAGCACACAGGTAAAGAGGCAAACTGGTATTAATTCACTATAGCATTAGTCCCAGAAAGAAAAAACTTATTTTTGCAAAAAAAATTCTGTATACACAGTAATTTTCTTAAACGTGAGATTTTGAAGACCAGTTGTGTGTAAAATTCCAAGTATGTAACAGTAATTTCCGGTGTTTTATATTTGCATGTCACTGCCTTGGGATGTCATCTACGCAGTTCAGCGACAGATCATCTGCAGAGGAAAGTTAGCACACAGGCAGTGAAGTGGTGGAGGAAAAGGATATAGTACAATAATTGCTTAGTTTTATTTTTACATCAGTATTTTTATTACTCTGTCAACATGTTTTTTTTGGAAAGAATTCTGGTCAGATCTCAACCTTTGTGAGTTAAGATAGCAAGTTTTAAAAGTATACAAGTGCATATATTCATAAATACATGACTGTCCATATAAGCAAAACATATTGCACTCTGGATGAGACGTGTGTCTCAGGCTTCATTAAAGTGCTAATGCAGCCCTTCATGAATCCTGTCATTAATCTAATGTTGCAAAAAATTAGAGAGGTAATATGAGAAAAAATTCAGTTGTGATTCTGATCTCTTTTCAGAGGGAACTTTGGTACTTGGGTCTTCTTTCTGAGGAGTTATACAGGGTTTTACCAGTAGTTTTGAATAAATTATTTCAACACTCTAGGAAGGGCAGTTTTTAAAAGCTTATTTCCCAGTATGGAACTGAAGCTTGTCAGACTTGAATAAACCTCAACATCTTAAAAAGACAAAGATATAGTAGTTTCCGATAATCTCAGAATGAAATTTACCAGAAATCTCGATTTACCAGACATCTTGGTTTATAAAATTTAAATAGGATCACAACTATCTAGTGTGCAATTGGATATTCTATTGTGTTTGTATTTTTTTATCTTGCCTGCCCTCAGAGCATTTTCGATGCAAAGCCACGTGCCCGAAGCTAGGACATCAGTTTGTAATGTGGCTAAAGAATCAAAGACTTGTAGTTGGTATCTCTGCATGCAATGGAATGCTAAATTTGGTCCTTACGTGGCTGATGAATCCTCTTTCTTAACTCAGGGGAATTGCACTTTGCCTTTTATCTATTGATTATGTTATGTATTTGTATATTTTCCTTGGTATATTTGTCTGTTGGTACAGTTTTAATGATTGTCATCATATTGGCATGCAAGTTAGCAAGTTGTGTGTTTTTTCCATGGAATAGGCATTATTAACAAAGATGTAGGTGTCCTTAAGTGTCATCTTAAATTCTCCATTGGATGGAAAACACATGAATTCATTCATTAATTTGCACCTTTTCTTTATAAAACTTAGATTCATAAACCATAGGTTTGGATAGTAGACAAATGCTACAAAACTGTTTAAATAAGATTTTTTTTGTGTGCCTTATTCTAATAATGATTATAATCTTACTGTTGCTGCTCAGGTATTCTGTGACCAGATGTGTCAGTGTATAGGACAGAGTTACGTGTCAGATTCTTGTTCTGTCAGGGATAGAATTCATTCCAACAAAGCAGTGACAGAGTACCCTGAGATAGACTCAGAACTAGTCTTTTCCTCTTTTTGGAGCACATGTGCCTCTTTTTAAAAAACAGAAAGAAATGCAGCAGCAGGATATGCCATTTTTCTTTTTATGGACTTGTACTGTATTTTCAGAAATTTAAGGAGGGGCATGTGAATGTTTTAACAGGCAGGCATTCCTGTGTACGTTTCTATGAATGTGATCGTGTAGAGGATAGTCAATGAACTCTGGTTGCAAAGAACACAGGGAATGCTACAGGGAATATAATTTCCAATTTGTGGAAATTGCCTTGCCAGTGAGTCATAAACAAGGAAGGAAGAAAGAAGCAAGGCAGGAGAAATTTTGTAGTATTACACTTTGCTGCTGATTGAACTGAAGAATGTCAAATAAAAACTTTGTAATGTGACCATTAATTCTTTACCAAACTTACAATTTAATTTAATTTTATTGTAGGGATAGAGTGATTGGTCTGATGATGACGGCTTGTGATTTGTGTTCTGTAACAAAGTTGTGGCCAGTTACCAGACTGACAGCCAATGATATATATGCGGAGTTCTGGGCTGAGGTATGTGTGTTTCTTTTTGTTTACTGTCTTTTCTTTATAAATAGAAGTATCCAGGAGGAAAAAACAACCATAAGTATTGGATATTTTAATATGCTTGTTTTAAAAAGTGTTCATTGGTGCATGCGTGTGTTTTGTTGTTTACTCTGCAGATATTTAAAGAATTGTTAGCTTCCTAATTTTCAAGCAACATTTTTTCTGTTAAAAATGAATTTAGAAAGTGGGTCCTAGCATAAAGTGACCAAACAACAGAATACAGAAGAAAATCTGTAAAGTTTTTTAAGTTACTAACTGTAGTTTAGGAAGTATCTATTTGTATCCTAGAAATCCAAAATATGAAACACACTTACAAAGCTGTAGTATGAGTCCAGGAAATGCTAAAGGAACTGTGACAAACCTTAAAATTGTTGTCATCTGACCATTTGAATTGTTGTCATCTGACCATTTGAATCTTTTTGTGAGCCAGCTCAACAACTGCATTGTTGAGAGCGCTGATTTTTTTAATATACTAAAAATTACTCCACAGATAAGATGTACTGAGAATTGAAACAAGACATGGAGCTGTGCTAATGTAATCATGTTCATAAATACAGATTCAATCTCTCGCGTGTCTTACGCTGGCTAAATGCTATAAGCATTTAATTTTTAAAGTGGAAGTGACTACTTTAGGGATAAGGAATGAATTCTGAGGGTGCTGCATAGAGTTGAATTATGCGGTTTTAGAAGGTACGCTGTATTTTCAGAACGACTATTGAACATGTGTATCATAAAATGTTCTTTTCTGTTACGTGTCCTATGGAAGTCTGCAGAATTCAGTGGGATTATTTCTGTTTTACACGGGTGTAAAATGGAAATCAGGCCCACAGAGTTGTAGCATGCACATAGCGTGGAGATTGTTGTCCTGCCTGTTGCATGTTGATGATGAAATTCAAAATGTGCATGACTTGTGGGTGTTTTTTTATTTACATGTTCTCATTCTCTTAATTATGAACAGCTCAGACCACAATAAAATATGTTAAAAATGCAGGCTGTATAAGCTCAAAGATCTAGATCAGTACTTTCTGAAATGTCACCACTGGAAAGTGAATAGTCTTATGGGTGATAAGACTGGATAAGATGGATGGGAGGTATAATGTTGATGTAACTTATGATCCAGTCAGGATGGCTGACAAATCCAGCCACAGGTGTAAATGCTTCTGGAAATCACGCATGTGTTTGCATATACTGAGCACAAGAAAACATCCGTGTTTCTTTTGCATGCGTTCCATCTAAGTGTAATACTTTTTTACTGTGAGGGTGGTTTACCAGTGGCTTTGGAGATATTCAAAACTTGCCTGGACACAGCACACTGCTCTGGCTGATCCTGCTGGGGTAGGTGTGTGGGGTGGATTGGGTGATTCAAAGAGGTCCCTTCCGACCCAAACCATTCTATGATGCCTTTTTCTTTCAAGGTGAAATGCTAAACATAAATCTGAGCTTTGTTCATGAGCTTTGAGTTTGGTCATAATCAGTCAGAGGCTGGGCAGCTTCCTCAAAGCTCTGACTTCACATGTCTCTCAGGCACTTGATATCTTATGTTAATCAAAGAGCTTAAAATCATGTGATGCTAAGTGGGGTAGTATTGAGGTTCTCATCACTGAGACTATGACGGCTGCAGACAGTCTTGGATCAATCAATTGCAGTACTTCAAGCAAATGGAAAAAAAATTAATATTATTTACTCAGGGCGCATAAAACCAAAATTTGCATACAGTTCCTAAATAATTGACTGAATATCGGTGCTTGGAATTGTTACATGCATCTTATTTATCAGCTGAGGAAGGAGGCTTTTCCTTTTATTTCTTTACACAGTAAAATGAGGCTAGATTTGATGATTCTAGCCTCTCTAACTACTTGGAGAAAGAAATAATGTGGTGTGAGAGGGTACAGACATCAATTCAAAAATAACTTCCTGATTACAACTGTTGGTTTTAATTGAGAAGGATCGTAGTTAATAGGTGTTGTTGAGGCCAAATAAGCGAGAGGGAATTGACTTCCAGAAGCCCAAATCTTTTCTACCCTCAAGGTAGTTGCAAGGCAGTTAAACAGAAAGATATTCTGCTCAGACCAGAATCAATTCATTATATTGCAAACTTCTCTTTAAGTAGAGGTGCCAAAATCCTCCCTTGGAAGGCATTTGAAATGTGGCTTGATAAAATCTTATGAGAAAGGCGTATTCCATTATCTTCTGGAGATGCCTTCACTAACTGTAGCAGAAGCATAGAACACAGATTTAGGGAATGTCCCAAGCTTTCAGATAAACTTCTGTAAGCTGAATCTCACAATAAACGACACAGATAAGCATTGCATGAGCATTTATTTTGCATAAACTTTCTCCCTAACTAAGGTGTATTTGGTCTGGCTGGGATGGAGTTAACTTTCCCCATAGCAGCCCTCATAGTGCTGGCACTAGCTCTATTGGACATGGGGGAAGCTTCTGGCATCTTCTCACTTAAATTGACCCCAGGCTACCAAAACCTCACCACGCAAACCTAGGTTAGTGATCTGAAGATCTCATTGACTTTGGAATCTCAGACATGAGCAGCAGCCAAAAGCAACTGCTGCTATGGCTGTAGTTAGCTTTATAACCTCAAGATTAAAGGTGTTTTGTGGTGTTTTGACAGTGCAGTTGAGACTAATGGAAAACATGGATTTTTAAGGAGTAATTGTTTTCAGGCCCAGTATAGTGCTCAGAAATGTGTTTTGGCTGCTCTGCTGGTAATGGGTAAACTCTAAGGAGAGAATTTTCTTTAGTACATTACATATATCTGGTCTTTGGATATATTACATCTTTCCCAGTATTCCTCTTATGAGTGTAATGGATAACATACTTAGAGAAGGATGTTTGACAGACAGCTTCTTCAAAGCAGCATGGTGAAAAAGATTGGATTGTTGACATTGAAATTAATCTATTTTACTCAGCTTCTCCTTGGATGGGTGAGTTGTATTCTACTGGTCATTGTATTGTAGTGCTTTAAACAGGTAATGTTTTGAAAGATGAGACTAGCTGTGAATAGAAGAGAATAGAATGAACAGAATTCCTTGGTTTTATTCTTCCAATTGCTTTTTATTATGGAGGTGCACTCGGAAGCAGGGAAAATGTGTGTACATTGACTCAAAAATTTCATTTTCAGTATCTGCTATTTACATTATCATTTAGGTGAATGTGTAATGTAGGTTCATTAGCCCCTCCTTAGGCAGTTTTCTGAGTTTGCCTTAGACCAGTACCAGATATTATATTAAATTCTAGATTTTTAGATTGACATACTATAGAAGATGGAAATTCAGACCTCAGTAGTCTTGATTTTTGTTTTCCTAATCTCACTCTGCTTTTCTCCAGGGTGATGAAATGAAGAAAACGGGTATTCAGCCTATTCCTATGATGGACAGAGACAAGAAAGATGAAGTCCCTCAGGGTCAGGTATGAACTCTCTTAGTTAAATGACGCGTTTATAGTGTTAATAAAACACATACGAGAAAACTCCTCCTCTCAAGTGGATGGACCACAAGGTAGGGACTGGGGGAGCAAAGTCCTTCCCACTGTCAGCAAAGGTCAGATTCCTGACCACCCGAGGAACCTGAAAATTCAGAAGTCTCTGGGACCAGACAAGATGCATCCCAGCACAAGAAGTGAACCTCATGATGTTCAATAAGGGCAAATTTTGGATCCCGCACCTGGGTCAGGGGAACCCCCGGTATCAATACGGGCTGGGAGATGAAGGGATTGACAGTAGTCCTTCCAAGAAGGACTTGGGGGTACCGGTGGATGAAAAGCTAGACGTGAGCTGGCAATGTGCACTGGCAGCTCAGAAAGCCAACAGTATCCTGGGCTGCATCAAAAGATGTTTCTCTTTAAAACACAATAAGTATTGTTCCAAGGTCTTCATCAGGTTCTTTTTTACTTTGTGCTCTGTTTCATGCTTAATAGTATAACAGTAAATTATTAAGTATGATAGTACATTAAAAGCCAACTTCAGCAGTATATTTGTAGCTGCTGTATCTTACAATGTTACAGCAAAATATGAGATTTAGGACATATATAATTCTGTGAAAGTAACCATTCCTGTATTTATGTAGAGACTGAAGAATTTAATAAAGCATAATCATCCATTTCCTTAGGCTGTAACAAAAAGCGTTCGTGAGTATTTTTATGTGGATTTTAATTAAAACATTAATACCTTATTTGAATAACAATGATGTTTAGGAAATGAGGATTTGTATAAACATGTAATCTCTGACAAAACCTATTTCTGCCTCATGTACTCATCTTAGAGAATATCTTGTGCTTAGCTCTTCCTCTTAAGAGGCTGGATCAGTTGGTGTCTGTTGAGCTTTAGACGCTTTGCAGCACAACTCACGTAAGGTCTCTGAGCTTGGCGTGTTCCTATTGTGGAGCCTGCACTGAGAATTTTTTTCTGATTCAGCGAGGATCCCATCACCCTCTTTTATGCCCCTCCTTTTGGAACACATGAAGAAAATAGAAATGACAAAACTATGCAGTGGCCTGAAAGCCCTTTTAATGAGGAAGTCAAGCTATCTTGTGTACTGAAGGGAGAGAGAAGGAACAGTCCACGTGCTTCAGCCATTTAGCTTACTCCAGAAATGCAGTTTTCAAGATGAAAATAAAAAGTTTACTCTTATGCAGCAAGGATTAAAATCTTAAAGGTGCTTTATTACTTCAGTCAGAACAAAAGATACCCTCTAGTTCCTCTTGTTTATGCATCTTTAGGATAGACATACATTGCCTCTCCTGCAGTGACCTCAATAATTTGCTTATACCTGAGTGACCACTAGGCTTTCTCTCTAGCCACAGCAACATAAAAATAAATCTGGAATAATTTATTCAGGTAATCTAAACCTTTTACAAAAGGGATTTGTTTGAGTTTGCTCTGGTCAGAAATGGAAACTCTCACAAAGGAATGTTTTTAATAAGCTTGGCTTTATTCAAAACCTAAATCCATTGAGCCTTTTGGGGTTTTTTCTCCTTGATTGATGTACCTTTTAGCTTAAAAGCTTTCAGGACCTTCAAGGACACATTTTATTATAAATACTGGGGTTCCAAAGAGAAGATTGTTTGGAATATATTGCAGATGAACTTAGTTTGGTTGAATTCTTTCATGTTTTGTGATGGCAACACATTTCTCATTGAGCCAGAAAGTCTACAGTGTGACTGTACCTAAGTTCCCATTTTAATTTTTAATAGCTATGGGGTAATGTGCTATATTCCAATGAAACATAATAGTCCCCCTTAAAAGCAAACAAACAAGAAAAAAAAAAAAACCACAAGAAAAAAACGTAAGAAAACAGTGCACTCTGCAGAATAGCAAGCATTTTGTTGATAAGCAGACGTCACAGCTGAGTGCAGCCTTGCCTTCTCACCAGCTGCAGTTTCTTTCTGTTGGCTACATCACGGTTACTTCAACTCAGACTGTTGGGTTCTCAGGTCAGAAAATGTATCTTAATTTTTTAAAAGTACAGAATGGACTTGGTTATGTAGCACTAGGGGAGGAATCTCGGTGTTAATGGAGGTGAGGACAAGAATTGCTCTTTGATTTCTGAATACAGGCCAATGTTTAGGCTCTTAAAAAGATTTATTATCAAATGCTTTGGTCACAGTACAATACATAGCATTTCACTAAAAGACATTTAAGAACTCTACCCAAAGAAAAGGGATCATAGTGTGCTACTGTAATTATTATGAGAGTCTGGTATAAATGAGTGATGTTATAATGGATCTGAATTTTACCTGTCATACATATATAAGTAGCATTTTCTAAAAATTCCCTCATGTCATGACAATTTAGCTGTGACATGGTAGCTGTCATAGGCCCCTAAGCCTGTATGAATCAGATATCATTAAAAATGTGCTCATTTGATGTTCTCGAAATAGATTTATATGATAATGGTAAAAATATATCACCTAACCATATACATGAAAAGAAATTGCAAACCAATTATTGATCACAGTGCACATCTTTTAGAAACTTTCCAAAGGTGCAAAGCCCCTACCAGCTCAAGTGAATTGAGCTGTGGAATACACACTCTGGAGGACATCAGAGCAATGCACGATCTGATCATACTTTGGGCAATGCTGCACAACTTTTTTTAAAAAAAAATTTGATCACAAGAACAATGTTTGCAGAAATGGCTCTGCCATCTACACCTACTTCCTGCCACTACTGACACCAAAAAGCCAGATGGATCCTGAGTAAGTCTATTGAATCAATTGGATAAGAAAAAGTCCTGTGGAAAAGCCTATCTGAAGCAGCCATATTAGTCATAAAAGAGAGGCAGGTAAGCAACTTGCGGTTGACAGAGACTTCACTGTTAGTGTTTCATTTTAAAGTATTCAGATATTAAGATGAGGTGCAGAAGTATGAAATACTAACATAAGTAGTAATTAAGTAAGTAGTCAGCAGCTTTGAGCTAGTTGGCTGTTAACTTTCAGCGTTTTATTTGGCAACCTTTAACTATTATTTTTTTTAATTGTTGTTTTTCATAGATTGGGTTCTACAACGCTGTAGCCATCCCATGTTACACCACTCTTGCACAGATCTTTCCTCCAACTGGGCCACTACTCCGAGCATGCAGGTGAGTAAATGTGCAAACTTTTGCACAGCATGCAGCTTGGTTAAAAAGAAAACGTGCTTTGCAAGTTTGTCTGGAAACACAGACCTTTAATTTTAGAATTTGCAAGCAGATAAACAGGGATATGCATCTCGCATTAATCTATGCAGAAACCCAGAGGCAATAACTACTGTCTGGGACTATCCAATGCAGATCTACAGACACAGCTGATTAAAATGTGTTTGACGCTTAAAGCTCTTAGAAAGAAGCTGGCTCAGTGCTTACACATCCCTATTTAGGCTGGTTCAGTGCAATTTCCCTCTGTGTCCTTTTTACTTCAACATAGTTCTCACAACTAAGATTGGCTAGAATTCTGTTTCATTAAAAAAATGTGGCTTTGGCATGTTTCATTTCATGTCATTATTATAAAGCAGGAAAAGAAGCGTAAGAGTACGTTGGGAGCGTAAGAGTAGTGCCACTGGGATGTGAGAGAGGCAAATGCAACTTTGCCCTATCAAGCAGTTGGGATGTAGCTTGGGATTTTCTGAAGGAAAGAGTCCTTAACCAATTGGCTATTTCTACCCTGGAATGATGGTGGTTCTCTTTGTAGGTAGTTCTGTCGAATACTTATATCCTGGACCTTAGCAATCTTTTCTGACAAAACTTTTATTGAAACCAGTACGCTTCATGAAAATGTTCCAGTTTCAGGTTAATCAGCGTTCTCTAAAGAAAAACAGTTGGTTCATACAATGCCAGCAGTCTTTATTCAGGGAAAAGGGGCCTATTATTTTTCTATGCTCTTACTTAGCACCTCTCTCATTTTTATTTTTCTCTTGTGGTTCTTAAATTCTAGCTTGCATTGAACTTTTTCTTTGTCCTGTAAGGCAGATCTACCTACTCTGTCACTTTCCTGATCCTGTGGACTAAATGATCTGTGTGAAGTAACAGAAGGGTGCCCACTATGTACAAATCACTGTGAAATTTTTGCATAGTGGTTAGAAAAAATAATTCTATTTGCACCCAAAGGCTGTTTCATATAGCTATGAGAAGAATATGTAGGTCTGGACCAGTGGGACAGAGGACTACCTCATGTGAGACAGTGACTATCAAGGAGCCATCGTTAAGAGTCAGTTGCCTCTATGGTCCTGCTGCTGGGTATGGCTGTGCAACCCTTTGATGGATATGGAGGGAATATTAAGTAGGATTAGAGACTAAACCTCTGTAGTTATTACATTAATGGAGCTACAGCTGGAATCCTGTTTAGCATCTGTGCTTTAAGAAGAGTAGATAAAGACACTAGCAAATAAGATTAAGAAAGAGCTTAAAGAATGTTTTGAGATCTTAGTAGTGAGAGACTAAAAAAATCTGACATGATGTATTTAGTTTATCCTAAAGAATGACTTTATCAAAATCTGTAACTTTCCCATAATATGTTTTCTGATTAGACAAAGCTCATTAATTTAGCAGGTAAAGGCTACTTGAAACCCAAAAGTTCAAACAAGTAGTATGGTGAACATCTTTTTTAGCACTTGGAATAATGTCAGTTGAAGATCTTAAGCCAAGGCTAGGTATACTTTTAAAAGAGAGGGGTAAAAGGGATAGAGGTCTGAGGCACAGTTACTGTGAGGAAATTGCCAAAGCCTGTCTCCTCCAGGCACTCAGGCTAGGTGATCCTTATAGTTGTGTCTTCCGTCCTTAGAAGCTATGAAAGTAACAATGTCCGTTAAATAATAGGCAGTAATTTGTTATCCTAAATTGAGTAATGTGGAAGTATTCATAAGTGCATATTTTAGTGGTTCCATCAGTTACAGTACAGCATTAAACTCGAGTTTCAAATTGCCATGGAGTGTGTTACTATCATAACAGTATCAAGGTCCAAATCCTGATTTGGAGTTACAGTGTGGGGTAGGAATACTTACCTACGGGGTAGGCTCCTTGAGCCGCATTGACCTAATATGTACATGTTGATAGTTTGATTATAGATAATTGAATAATGTGTACTCTGATAAATAAAGAAGAGTTGCTTTCAGTGTGAAATTAGAGAACATGAAGTAAACTACAGAACTGCTTGTAATCCTTTCAGTCTTTACAAGGTCGTGAGTCACCCAACTGCTTTACTGAGGGGTAGTCTGAGATCTTGGAAGTTTTCTAACTTCTTCCTCTTTGTAATCCTTGCATGAAGGCATCTGGTTCCATCTGTATTGATGGCTGAAAGCTAAGTGGTCGCTTATTCGATCCATGTAACTGTGGAGCATAGGTTGTGCTTTGCGTAAACATGTTTTCAGTTGGAAAGATTTCTACACTCTTTACCTGGACTAAACAGCATCAACTATAATACCCACCATCAGAAATGCAGTCTGCTTATCATAAGTGTTTCCAGTTACTTGTTTCTACTCAAGCAGATGCAGAACTGAGGCATAGATGTCTGGATGGGGCTTAAGATCTCCATAAAACTAGAGCTTCCTGATAAACCACACCATGGCACAAAGTCTTCTGAGGAGCAGTTTGATAGTTTTAGTTTAGCCTTGAAATTACCCTCTGCTGTCTGTCTGAGGGGGTTGAGGAGGAGGTGTTGAGAGTTCGGACTTGGAGATGCAGAGTAGGAAATCAAGAACACAGATCTATCTTCAACTCCCCAGTTACTAAAATGTATGTTATTGCAGGGTTTAGGTTACTCCAGAGTGTTTCAAATAGCTGATTTTGCACTACATTTTCTTGCCTTTATTTTTCACGGGTAACTTTTATTCAGTGTGATGAGAGGAATACAGCCTCATTCCTGTTTGGTAGTGCCTCAGCTACTGACTGAACCCATTTTGATATCACCCCTTCACCAGCTTGTTCTTGGAAAGCAGTGTTTAAGCTGCTAAATTGTTTGGAACACAGACACCGGCTGCAAATAATAACAGCAGAAGCACCCAAGACAGCATGTCAGCATCAAGGTTTTACTTTTGAGAGCCTCTGGGCATTTATTCCAGACACTTAGGAGCCAGGGAGGTGCCAGGGCTTGATTGGGAGCACAAAGGCAAATGAAGTGTATTATCTACATCTTTAAAAAAAAAAAAAAAAAAGTGTCAGTCGCTGATTTCCCTGAGGTAAGGCAGCAGCTAAGAATCTAGAAGGTTTTCTTGTCCCGTAATTTATTCCACATTTTTAAATACTGTCTTATCATTCTGTATAGATCAAAATTACCAGCTACCTGTGTTACAGTGTTCAGAATAAATCCTATGTGTGTTTTGTAGCACAAGTACTCAGTAGGCCTACCAAAGTGGCAGATCTATGATAGCACATTTATTTTGAGTTTGAGATTAAGTGATTTAATTTTCCTATATTTCAGACCAAATAATTTTAAACATTTTTCGATATGCTTTCAAGTTTTTCAATTCTTGCTGAAACTGATAAAATTTAAAAATATTTTGGCTGCAATTCTCCTCATTACTTCCTCAATTTCAGGAAAGAGACCTAGAAATAGTGGCGGTTCTGTTTTTCTGATCCTTATTCCATGATTGTATTAGCTGATATTCAGTGCCGTATTACCGCTGCCTTCATGACTTCCAGTTGGCCTGGAGTACTGGCAGAGCAGATTTCCATCTGCGTGCAGAAAATGGTTTAGGTGTTCCCCTAGAGGGCACCAGCTTTCTTCAGTAAACTTCATCAGATCCTGCCTTACCCCGTCCCCGGAAAATGCAACATTTTCTCTTCTTACCTGTTCTCTGTGCTTTCAGCTCATTATGTGCTATTTTATCAACTGTTTCAGCAAAGCTGTGACATAAAAATCAGAAGAGCTCTGCCACATAAATTCCAATGTAATATGATAATATGACAGATAGCATGTAAGACCTTAGTACTTTTACTGTCCTGTTTGTTTACTGAAGACATCTGAGAACTTTGTTTTAGTAACTAGGTATCTGATAGTATGAAACTGAAACAGTTGAGCTTAATCTGTTTCTCGCTGTATTTGAAGACTGAATGCTAGATTTGGCTGTGGGTCACATGTCTGCTATTGGATACCGTCAACACAGACTTCCCAGTCACTGGAGTGGTATTAGAGTACAGCAAGTAAAATTATGGGGCTGTACTCCCTTCAGATCATTAGAACATTGCGAACTTAATTTCTCATCATTTTATGGCTTGGGAACCAAAACTTGGACTTGGGGGAAGGCCAGGCTGTGAGGCAGTAAAAATTTCTGTCTCAAACGTAGTATATGAATAGTATGAACACCACGTTAGTAACTGAAAGCTGATACTCTGAGGTTGGCATGCAACGTATCATACATGGTCAGGCAGCCTGTGTGTTTCAGAAGGAGTTTCAGAAGGCTTAATGCCCTTCTGTGGTTTCCAGTGAAGGAAGTTTCCTGGCAAAAGTCCTGGTGTCTGTGGTGGTTATGAAAAGGGCCAGAGTCTGCTGTGGTGAAATCCCTGAAGTCCAAAGTGAGGAAGGCCGCTTGTCTCCAGACTTGCTGTTTCAGAGTCTCTGCAGACATGTCTCTCTTGGGTCACAGCTGGGTTTTCTCTGCAGCCATGAGGGCTAGAAATTTCTAGAGCAGGAACCTTTAGGTTCAGGGCTTGTTCTGGGGAAGGTATGCTGTAGGCTTATATACAGTCAACATATATGTATATGAGCTGCACAGAATTACAAAATGGGCTAACTGAAGGTGAAGGATGAAACAATGTAAAGATGATAAAAGCTTGGATGATATGCAGGTAGTGCATAAAGCTACATCTCAAGTATAGTACAGCAGACAGTATTGTTAGGAAGAAATCCCAATAAACTTATGAACAATGCTTACCTCTTTGACTTTTTTGCATCTGCAGGGACAATCTCAACCAATGGGAGAAAGTAACAAGAGGTGAGGAGGCATCTATATGGATTCCCTCTCAGTCCCATGCTCCTGGGACCTCAGATTCACTTCCTGTGAAGATTGATGACTGAACAGCAGTAACAAATTGCTTTAACCTGAAAAGCATCCCTTCTTTTTGGGGGGGTTGTTTTGTTTTGTTTTGTTTTTTCATTTTTATTTGGAAAAAAAAAAAAAAAGAGGAAAAAGAAAAGCTACAAAATGCGAAGAAGCAGATCTGCCTAGGAAGGTAACACCCATGGAGTTACCTCGGCTAAATGACTCTGGCAGCCAATCTCCTGACCTACACCAGTGACACAATGTGAACAGAGGGAAAGCAACAACCCAGATGTTTTGGAATCAGCTATCAAAACAGAACTTACGACTTGTGAATATAAAAGACTGGCCTTATCTCATGGGCTACATTGCTGAGGCCTTAATTTAAAACTGATGGGGGGTGGGGGGGAGGGAATTTAGGGGGTACTTCTAAATTGTATCTTTCTAGTAAGGGTTTCAATGGTACTTTTATTATACCGTACTGTGGCTGGCTTTAACACCAGTGTCACTTGGGAGTTCTTGGCTATAAATAGAACAATATACCCATTGCTGTCGTGAATGTTTATGTGTGATCTACTTGTAATCAGTTTGAACTCCAGCAGAATCCTTGGTAACTGTAATTCATGCTTAGGTTACAGTGAATTCTCTTGCTGCAAACTAAAGGAAAACCAACATTCAGGTTAAAGGTTTAAAGTACTTCATTAAGTATCGTGATACAAGTTGTCTGTCACTCACAAGGCAAACATTGAAAGAACTAGTGATGGTGCTTTGTTCTTCAGAATGATTTATAAACCTAGACAACTCCNAGGCCTTAATTTAAAACTGATGGGGGGTGGGGGGGAGGGAATTTAGGGGGTACTTCTAAATTGTATCTTTCTAGTAAGGGTTTCAATGGTACTTTTATTATACCGTACTGTGGCTGGCTTTAACACCAGTGTCACTTGGGAGTTCTTGGCTATAAATAGAACAATATACCCATTGCTGTCGTGAATGTTTATGTGTGATCTACTTGTAATCAGTTTGAACTCCAGCAGAATCCTTGGTAACTGTAATTCATGCTTAGGTTACAGTGAATTCTCTTGCTGCAAACTAAAGGAAAACCAACATTCAGGTTAAAGGTTTAAAGTACTTCATTAAGTATCGTGATACAAGTTGTCTGTCACTCACAAGGCAAACATTGAAAGAACTAGTGATGGTGCTTTGTTCTTCAGAATGATTTATAAACCTAGACAACTCCTCCCTTAAAACACTGGAAGTACTGGATATTTATCTCCGATATGACAGAGAGTTTCACGTTGGAGATTTTGTATCCATAGTGACATAAGTATCAGATTAAAATTAAAATTTAAATGTGACAGCAAAGATTTCCTTGCCTAGCTCACAATTAAGTAAAGTCATGATTTTTATTTCTACCTGCTGAGTTGTATTTTAAAAGGTATTAGAAACATACTTGAAGTATGCTATCTGCTGGGAACAAAAGCCTTGTCAGAAAGGCCAGGTATGATAAGAGGGATTGTGGTACCATCACAATAAATCAAAAATGTTTTTGTATTCACTAGCTTTTGTGTTGCACAGTAACACTGCATGTCTTCTACTGCTCTTTTTCCCCATCCCGACATAAGTGAAATTAGGAAAATTCTCCGTTTGTCTGTTTGTTTTTTTCCCCTAGTTTAGCAAAATTCCCAGACTTAGAACTGCCTTTCTCAGAGAAAGAATAACTGACTGAAGAAAATTACTCTAAAATATTGTGTTTACAGTTCTGTGCTGATTTAGGCTTTGGCCTTACAAACTTATGCACAGATTTTAAGACCTTACATTCAATGCCACTCTTAAACTTAGTGCAATTGTACAGAGTATGTTTCAACAACACTTAATTTGCCTTCCATCTTTTGCTTAAAAATAATGAGAAAAAAAAGGCTTCATATTAATCCACACAGTAGGTGAAAACACAGTCTTTGCATACCTTTCACATACAGCCTATACTGCACTATATGCTATTTCACAGATAATAGTGGTTCCGTGATAACATGCCATTTGTGTAACTGCAACAAATAATAGTAGTGACTTAAAGACAGAGAACAGGTTCTCTTTTTCCATGTCGCGTCTGTTGAGCTGTATCGCTCTAAGAAGCATGCCATCTTATGGGTTTCATGTAAATGACTTGGACTCTTGAGTTTTGCCTTTTGTTATGGTCGAGCACATACCAGTATCTGTACGTGTGTACAGTATGTGATACATAATCACATAATGTATAAATGCACCTAAGCCTTTGCAGTAGATAGATACCCCAGAGGTTGAGAATTCAATATGAAGTTGTCTTATTTGTATGATACAGGTTCCTAGCAGCAGCCCCATCATTTTTTTTCAGTTTGCTTTACCAATTCTAAGTGCAGAAATTAATGTTTGCTGCAGCAAACTATTTTGGAATAAAAAAACTGGCAGGAAACAATTACACCAAAGTAGAATCAATAGTGTCTCATGCTGTGTCCTCTGCTTTACTCCTTAGCAGTTCTAACTAAATCACGTAGATGCAACCTTTCATCTACTAAGTACTTGAGACACAGAGTCTACTATTCCTAATTTACAGGGAAATTCTCCAAATCTATGGTGACTACAAAAATACTCTGGAATGGAATGTTTTTCCTTCATGGGTAAAGTATATTTCCTTTTATTCTTCCTCTTTGAATGCTGATCTTACAAGCATTGCAAAAATATTCCTTATCACACTGTGTCTGTGTTATGGAAAGCTTTTAATTCGTCGTTCATCCATTGACAGTAAAGATAACTTCACTAGTTCTGTTACTTAACATTCAAAATATTAGCAGTACCACATAATATTTTATATTTTGAAGTTTGTAAGTACTGATACAGAACATGTTTTCCTAAAAAATTTGTCAAATTGGCAATAAGTTCCTTTATTAATGTCTCAAGTCAGCTAGGTATTGTTTCTGATATAGAATTATCCAAACCACATAAAATATATGTTTGCTATAGTACAATGTCCACTACAAGTAAAAATTTTGGTTCCAGTGATTGTGGTTTGGTTTGTTTTCCTGTTGTGTAAAAGAGAAAGGTCATGACAAAATGTTACTTTTTGTTAGCACCTAGACCACCAAAGATAGCCACAATGGGCTGTCTATTCTAAGTAAATTAAACATTTACAGAGTGCAGATTCAGATATGTAAATTTTTTGTAGAAACAAACATATACCTGCAGTTTCAAAGTCAAACCCACCAAAAATTAAAACTTTGAAGCTGAATTTGAATTTCATGGTGGAAGTACGTGTTGAGATTTAATTGTTTCAAATTCTGGACTTGAACTCACAAATGGAGCAGTAGGACATCTAGATCTGTAAGACATTGGGCTCATCAAGTTAAACTGGCAAATGCCACTCCTCCTTGCATTTTTATCTGGCTAAAACTGATCTTGCCCAAGATCAATAAGAATGTATAAAAAGCCTCACAGATCTCTAATTTCCTGGAAGCGTTAGACTTTGTACTCCCTGAACTGCATTATTTTTGTTAATAATTCCAATTGCTTTTCCCTTCTAAGCCCAGTAAAGGTAAAAGGACAGTTTGAAGCCATATCTGAGCATTTCTAATGTATTATGAGATGGTGCATGAAAAGTATGGACTAAGTGAGATGAATAGGTGACATAGCATGATGCTCATATGAGATATTACATATTTTATTATAGCAGTGATAGAAAATCCATTGTTATAATTAATCTCTGAATTTTGTACAGTAGTGCAACGTTCTGCTGCAATGGTTCAACTCATGGCAGTTTTTTGGTTTTGTTTTTTTTTTTTTTAAATGACCATTAGAGAAATGCAAAAGTGGTTTTTGTTTGTTTTTTTTTTTTTTTTTCCAGTCAGAGTATATGATAAAAGATATTTACATTGGAGAGGACATGCAGTGTGGAATTCATCTTTTTACGTGGCACAGACTTCTTCCATGTGTTTAAAATTAGAACAGTGTGATCAGTTTGCTGTGACTGCATTTAGAGCATTTAGTGTTAAAATTGTAGGGATAGCAAACAGCACTATCCATGTTAAAAAATAGAGATTGTTAGGCGCTCAAAACAATTATGACCCTCTTAAAATAATGCATTTGCCTCAAACACTGTGATATAGGAACAACTCTGTGCAGTGGAACAATTAATTTTGTTCATTCTGAACACTGGAAAGGCTTTCTGCACACTACTACAAGGAAGTTCATGTTCAAACTTTAGTTCTGTATCCCAATCTAGCAAAGGCACATCACAACTCTTGTTTTGCTTTCTGACCAAAAACTGTGCTCGATTGTAATACGGGTGTATACTCTGTCAAAAAACCCTAAAATAACAGACTGCTTTCTAGGGTAGATCAAACTGATTTGTAGAGTAGATTCATATATATTCAAAATTCAGGTTGGGCTGTTATGTGAAGAAGAACGAACTTCAAGGTAACAACATTCAACTTTACTACATTTAGTGAGCTGAAAAATTTGTTTTATATATATATATTTACACACACATATATATATATATGATACATATAAACTATCTTTGTAAAAAAACAAAAAATTATGCAAGTGCAATAATTTAAAGAGGTCTTAACTTTGCATTTATAAATTATAAATACTGTACATGGTGTGTAATTTTTTTCATGTATTCATTTGCAGTCTTTGTATTTAAAAAACAAACCTAAACCTTTACTATTACGTTTGTACAATAGAACAGTAAGCATTTATTATGATATAGTTAAGTTGTAAATAAATTCACAAACCAAACAGCCAGTACATATGCATATATGGGTGTCCTATTGTGAAACCTGTTTTTGCTTTTACTGCTGGCTTTAGCACAGCAACACTACTTCTGTGGATATGTAATTATACATATAAATATATGTATGATACATAAAATATATTTAGAAATGTTCATAATTTTAATGGATATATCTATACATATACTTTGGTGTGAATATTGCTGAATACAGAGTTTTTTTAATATTATTTTTCATGTTTATTTTTGCTATTATTGGGAGTGGATGGAAAGTGTGTGTGAGTGTGTTTGTGTCTTTGTACCACAAGTAATCCACAGGAGAAACAGAATCAAGCCATCATGCATTCCTTTAAAAAGGTAGTGCCTGTTTTGCCCTATAATTGCAGTTTACTGCTTATAGTGTGTTTTCCCAACATAAGTTCATTATTTAACAAAAAATAAAATTGCCACCTATTGCAAGTTCACATTGTTGTGGACTGCAAAGGGATCTGCTTTCCCATTTTCTCTCCTGCTGCCAGAGAGCTTGCCGTGCTGTTGACAGATAATTCCACACAGATCCTTGCTTTGCCACTGTCAAACGGCAGTATAGCTAGTGCAGAATTGCTTGCTACCTTTTGGGAATTATGGAGATACTCAGGTGTTGAATTGTAGAAAAATAATCCTGCACCCAAATTTTTAAGGTTTGCTAGTCCTAAGTGGTAAAGGGCTTTGACGGCTACCAATGCCCTGAAAATATAAGGTAGGTTCAGAGAATAGAAAAGCAAAGTTCTGAACAACCCATTAGCAGATATTTATAAAATTGGTAACCAAAAATGGGAGGGAGAGGGGCAAAATAATCTTGTGTATTTATCTATCTAATACACTGATTTGCTTCAAAGATGTCTTATGCTGTTCTTGCTCAGTAAACAGGGTATTCATTGTTAACAGACCTGAGAGTGGCCTTGTGTCTATGACTACATGACCCTTCCGTTCTCAGAGAAAGACGTTGAGCCTGGGATAGGGAGTTCTACCTGAGCTCTGTCTCCAGTTCTCAGCATGGCCTCCAGGTGTTCCTGGTCTCCCTCCTCACTGAAGGGACTCAACATTGCTAGGATGACTTGGCCAGAAACAGGTTTCCAGGGCAACTGTTTCAACTTAACTACTGCATGCAGTTGTCAAAACCAAGTTTTACAAAATGTACCTGGGTTTGTGCTGTTGTGACCAGCCCTTTCAGAAAGCTCTGTTTGCTGCAAGGGGCGAGCTGCTAGGGCTAACTTTTGTCATGAAACAAACTGCAATGATATGTAATGCATTTTGGGGGGTTTATTCATTTAAGTTAAAACTTTCCAAATTATTTTGAGGGACAGGCAATACAAGAGGAATGTTTCTGTGACTACTATTAATTTGGTCCTTTCCACCTGTTTCTATATTGTTGGCAAGGAACTGTAGGCTGAACACAATTAACAAATTTCTGGTCAAGGTTTTCAAATTGATGGCAGTCAATCACATGCCTTTTCATATTTTTCTGTTTGTCATGCAGACCTAGCTCTTGTAGCACAGCACGGTGCTCTGCACTGAGGGTCACTGCCCAGTTGATATGCTTTCTTTAACATTTTTAGCCCTTTGTTATTGAAAAACCTCATCATAGACTTACAAAAATTAACCCATCGATGTATTCCCTCGTAGATATTTGAAAATGTAAATGTGAAAGCACCTTAACTGAAACTCATTGAAGTTTGGGGAGGAAAGGAGTATTTCTGTTGTTTTTGAGGAACTTTGAAGTAGGCTTATTTGAAAGTATCCAAGTGCTCTGTAAGATCTTGTGCTCATTTGAGTCAATTGTAAAGGACAGCAACTTCAATGGATTTCACCCACTCAACAAGTGTTGGAGGTTACTTTGTTGTACTTATTTTGAAGGCAATTACTAAGGAGAAATTCCCCTTCCTCACTCTGTAGTCCCTCTTCTTCAGATTAGGGAGGAAAGATTTTTTTCGGTATGTTTCAGAAATGCTCTAGGAAGAGCTACCTGTACCGTGGGTGTTGCTTACAAAGACGAAGATCCTTGTCTCTGGTTCAGGAATGAGTTACAGAGAAATGCTTCAGAAGGTGGTTGGTGTGCACATAAGACCTGTTGTTTAGCAGTCTTCTAAAAGAAAATGGACACCTAAGACTCAAGAACTTTGAGAAGAATGGATTATACCAGGTAAAGTTTTCCTTTCATGTTTTTTTTTTTTGTTTGTTTGTAACATTGCTGTAAACCCTGTGAATATAGCTGAGAATATGATGTTTGTAGAGCTACTTCTGCTCCTTGAGCTGTATTTATACTGCTTATGGAAGCAACATAAGTTGTTAATAAACACTATATAACAAGCATATGTAAATGAGAAAACAGGGCTTGTAAAATAACAAAACAAACAACAAAAAAGCTTTTGGAAGCACCTAAGAGAGTCAGTGTCTGTCAGAAGCCTTTGACAATTTTGCCAATGTTAGTAGCAGTGGTGAATGTGGTGCAGTGGTGAATAGTGGTGGCTTGGAATTAGTGCTGACAGCAAGTTGATAATTGAGAAAAGTGGTATGAAATCTCTTCTATTGTCCCCAGAAGAGCATTGCCATCAAAGCCTAGCTATCTTTTATTGGTGATATACCAGGAGCAGTAGTGAACAAAGTGCCTGGTCCATCAAGTGAACCTAAAGAACTTCTACGTGGTCTGGGACTTGGAGCTAATCCAGGATGTCTGCTAATATAGTTTTGCTTTGTTAATGCACAACAATGAAGCAGTCTTCATTGAGTTTGTTCTAAACTTTAGCAACACCAGCAGATCAGAGGGAGCCAACCTAGTGCTTAGAGGTGGTTGTCATTCTTAGCTGGTGAGGCATCAGTTGAAGACTTTTTCTGTCCTTCATCACAAAGCGTGTAAACCCTAAGACCACCGGTCTCAGGAAAGCAAGATGTGCTGTACTGCAGACTTAAAGGAAAGCTTCACACAGGAAAACTGACATCCTATAAGAGATTTGTGTAGTTGCTATCTGAAAGCTTCTAAACTGATTCCTTCTAATCATTAAACAGAACCTGCTAATAAGGTTGGCAGGTTCCTCATTTTCTGCCTTTTTCCTTTCTGCTCTTTTGTCCTATGAATTTGCTTTCCTGGTGGAGCAATTTCTTTTTTTCTTTTGCCTTTGAGAACTGCATGTGTAAAACAGGCTGCCATCTCTATGGCCTATTCTACCTCCTCTACTTCTGTGGTCTAAATTAATACCCAGTGATTGGGAATTAAAACCGTAAAGCTGTTCTGCAGTGCTCTCTTTCCAAGGTTTATTTAAAGCACAGAGAACAGGGTGTGTACCAAATACTGAGTTAATGGGCTGGAATTGTGGAATGAGACCTTAGTTTCTTTCTGCCCTGAGAGTAACAGTTTCATGCAGTACTACATGCCTGAAAAGCCTGGAATGAAGTAAATGCTGTGGCATGTCAGGGTAAGGTGAGGGCAGAACTAAAGTGGAAGAGCGGCTCTGCATATAGGGAAAGTTTCTCTCACCCACTGGCTGCCCAAAAGTAGAGAAGCTATTACTAAGTAGGGAGGAGTAGGGAGGCTACTGCTAAGTAGGGAGTTGTAATCTCACCTCCCCAGTATTCTTGCAAGGTAAGTTTTGCCCCGAATTGCACAAAGGCCTTTCACGGGACTCACCCTCTGCCTCACAGCAGCGTAGTGTAACGCTTATCTTGCAGAAGAGCTTTCTGAAGTGCTTTGGACTGCTTTACGCAGAGTTGGCATCAGTGAAATGAATGAGGTTGGTGCTTTTCCTGGTGCTTTTCCTTTGAAGCTGAAGCTGTATTATAGACCTGTTTAGGAAGTGAGAAGAAAGGACTACAGTGTAAGATCAAGAGGATTTTTCGTTTGCAAGACTTTTTACCAGTTTCCTGAGTTTAGTTAATCCTGCATAGCCTGTGTCACAGATGAAGCCATTTCTGTCTCTTACTGGTTTTGCTGCTAGCTTATAATGGCAGTAAAACAGAGCAGAGTTTGCAGAATTTTGCTTGAGCTTCCACTTCTGTTTGGTATTTAGCCTTAGTCTGACAAAGCACTTCTGACACTGATTGAGTTCCCCCTCCCCAGTAATACTGATGCTACAGAAAATGCAGTGGCAAACATCCACATGGTAAACAGGAAAGACTTTTTTTCACATTTTTTCAACTGAGGCATGTACCAAGAGAGGATCTGTGTCATCTGTTTCAGTTGTCAGTTGATACAGGACATACCATGGAAGACTGGAGCAGAACATTTTTTCTTTTGCAGATCTAGGAAGGCTTTGTCTCAATGACTTGTCACAAATGTTTTTGCTCTGTTTTAGTAACAACTCTACGTTTTAAACAAGAGAGTCCGGTGACTGAGAATTCTGTAATTTAATGTTTATGCTGCCACAGTCAAGGTTAATGAGGTTCACACAGCCTGGAAGTATCTATTCTATGATCTTTATAGGGTAGGCTGATGGCTGTAACCCATTTTTTCTCCTTCCATAAGTGACATTACTGCCATCCTTGTCCTGAACTGAAGAAGGTACTGATAAACCTCAGCAGAGAGAGAGGACAGGCTGGGACAGACTGAATTCTCTTCCTTTCTAGAGCTTGTCTTATCAAGTTTTCCTGCAGATACATTGGTTGGGAACATCAGTTTCCCTAGTGTTACTTCCACCTTGGAAAACAAAAAAATGAAATAAATAGGATATGCCACATTCTGCTATAAGATTAGAAACCAAATCTGAACTGTGTAATTCTTCACATGACCTTGCAGGGTTGGGCCAAATCTTTCACATGCTTTCTCATGTTTATATGCACAAAAGCACACATTTTTAAAATGCATGGTTATCCCACAGCCTGTATGGTTCTCCAGCACTATACCCACACTGCATTTGGTGTCTGTTTCAAACACAAATAGCCTGGGAGGAAAACGTAACATGCTGTAATTTCTACATGCCAAGAAATAGTAAGAGGGAGGAAGTGCTTGTGAGAAGTCCATTAGAGAGAGTGATATTTGGAAAAAAAAGTCTTTACTCTGAGGATAGGTGCTTTTAATTTGATAATAAACCACCTAGATACTGCTTCTCCAGGTTACATAGACTCCAAATAGCTATTATGATTGTTGGAAATAGTATAATCTCAACACTTATGGTAGCAACAGGCTGGGAACACACAGAAACAGACTTCATAACTAAACTATGAAAAATAAACTACAAAAAGCAAAACACTGGTGTTTTAAAATGCTGAAATGTTGAGAAATAACTTTCTCAACTACTTTTAGCATGTGCCAGATCCCAAGATTGTTGGAAATGGGGTGTTGGCAGGGCAGGGAAAGCTTTAGGAAAGCTGCAGTCACTTTTGTCTCTTGTGGTCACATACGCCTGTGCGGTGCTGCACCTCATTTAGCGCTGGCTGTTTAGAGCAATCTGTCCCAGAAACTGCTCTGCACATCACTGTCACTGCATTAATAGGATCGGAGGATGCTCAGTGTGACTGCGAGTTCTCTCTGACAAGGAAGGGGTAAGTACCACTGGTAAGATGATCTCTGCTAGTCACCAAAACAAGCAGTAGACACAACCGAACCAAATATACCCCTCTGCAGAAAAGACTTTGGTACAGAAGTCTATTGTGTTGCTCATCTCTGCCCCCAGCATTATTAATTAACTGGTGGAATCCACAGGAGCAGGGCTGATGTAAAATCCTACCCAAAGGGCCCGAGCCTGCACCGTGTTCCCAAACAGGTATTTCTCTGCCCCACAGGGGTGGTGAAGCTTGGGTTCCTATGGGTTTGCATTATTATTCTTAGGTTAAAAAATTAAAGTTTTTTTTTCTGCTATTTTTACACATAACTTCGAAATTCTCCTTTGTTTCCTATTACAATCTATTTCTTGCAGTACTTTTGTTGTGATACACAGACTCCCATATGCTGTAGAAACTAGCCAACAGAGTCAAAAGTTACAGGGTGAACCCCAGCCCTCTCTAAACAGCCACGTGTTTAATAAAACATGGAACACTGTTATTTTTGAGACTATTCCCTAATGAAGTTTGGGTTAAACTAGCCAATACATTCAAAAGCCTCATGGGAGGAGAATGAAGGTGCCAGGGAGTGGGAGGTCTAGTCTGATATTGCTGGAAAACCACCTAAGATATCAGGCTGTGCTTTACAGTTTAAACTTAGACTTTGAACCTGTGGTAGAAAAAATAAGATCTATTGAAGCCCCACACACTGTATGTATACTAGCAAACTTTTATTTTTAGCATTTCGAGTGCACAAACTAAACAATGCAATTCCCCTGCAGTACCTCAGAACAAGTCTGGGCTTAATTTGTATTTCTCTTTAAGATGCATTATGTAGAGATATTTTACAACTGTCTGCAACTGTAAAGAAGTACTTCTTTACAGATAAGTCTGGGTTTCAAGACTGTGTGCAGCAATGTTTTGGACTCCCTACAGGTTATGTTTCTGGGACAGAAGTGTGATTATGAAACTGGGATGGAGACAAACAACTAAATAGCACATTTTTAAGTCATCTTAGATTTTGGTTTGTTAAGGACTTCTGGTTTTCTTTAAGGATTTATGTTTAGAGACTCTCTTAAATCTAATACCGGAGTCTGCTGGTGTTACACTATCCTTCCCAATTTACTGGTGAAGCTGCATAGTGGGACTATTGAATAGCTGGACTGCGATGCTGTCCCCAGATACTATAAACAGTTTCTGACAGGCTGTATTTTGCCCTTTGTATAAAGCCTGCACTGCACAGCAGACAGGATTGAATTATCCCGGTTTTATGGTAAGAATCCCTCAGCCTCCTGTGTTTTCCTCCCTGCACCCTAGAGCTTTCAGCTCTGTCATGGTCCATGCCAAAAAATCGGAGCTGGATTCTGGCTGTGTTCATGGAGCATTTCTACAGAAAGCTCCTGCTGACACCTTTCTTAAAGACCAGCTTTAAAGGGAAGTTGGGACAGGTGTAAATACCTAAATTATTGTCAGTCCCTAAAGTACAATGTCCATTTAGCTTCTGAAGGTAACAGTGTAATAAATGATGGTTGCTAGTGACCTCAGAAGACCTACTCTAATAATGCAAATGCAGTTTTCCCCCATTCCTCAGCTTTGGATCTTGCCTTTGACACAGGAACCTATCTGAACCTGCTTGGGTCCACTACACATGACCTAGATTACACATCTGGCTCAATGCAGCATCCAGCCTGTTTCAGTGCTGGAGATAACTGAGAAAGAGCCTGCCTTCATCCTGCCTCTTCCAAACGCCACGGAGCAGCCTCTGAGCTGCTCCATGGCTCTGAGCACAAGGTCACTCCAGCTGCAGGAGTCTAGCTCGGGTCCCTCACAGAGTCTTGCAGAACAAATACATCTGACCCATCAAATGGACCCCCTGCCCTCTGGTTGATTGCGTCTTTTTATGTAATATGAAATTAAAGCAAATGGAACTCATGACTGTGACAAAGTACATAACAACCGTAAGATATTTGCATTTCAGGGCATTCGAGGGGAAAGATAATATCCATAAAACTTGTAGCAATAGATCTGATTTCTTGGCAGCCTTTTCTGTTGCTCATTGCAAACAAAAGTCCCACTGTAGCACCAACAGTAATGGAAGGAATGCTACTGCTTCTTTTCCCCTTAAACATAGTTTGAGGAGCAGGATCAATAGCTCAGAGGTAAGAGAGGCTTTGCAGCTTGGTGCCTTCATATTTCACTAGTAACAAAGCTATATTGACTTAGCTAGATTTGTGGTTACTGTACATAGGAATGTTGGCTGGGAATGATCACTCCCAGGTGTAGATGGGAGGATTCATGTTTATTCTGAGGTATAACTGGGGCCAACTGCTTTGTGACTCCAAAGCATAAACTAAAGATCTTTTGGAATGAGGGGCTTGGGCTGCAGTGTGCCAATCTGCAGCCTAAAGGACAGACTTTTGAGTCAGACAGGTGTGACGACTAGTGTTGTGCTTGATTTTCACTAAGGTGGTTGTCATCAAGCTAGTCAGAAATCAGGCATGCAGTCTGATATAACTCAAGCTTCAGGATTTCATTAGGTATGCTTGTAGGATTAATGTACAGGCATCAGTCTGGTTGCTTGGTTTTTGGTTTTGGTGGTGTTTTGATGAGACAACTGTGCTAAGAAGATGGGGCCTTGCTCACGGTCCTAAAGCCAGTCAGACATGTGCCTGCTGTTATCTGTCAGGGAAAGGCTATCTTCCATCGTGCTTCTCACACACTCTCACTATGTCATCAGCTTTTCTATGGCTTGATTCAACAACTTGACGTGGGTTCAGAAGTCTGGTATGACACTCACAGAGGCTTGATTCGGCTGTGTCTTTGCTAGATATCATGCTCTTAAGACTTTCTGTCATCTGGTTTCTTTCACCTCTTCACACTGTATGGTTTTGCTCCTCTGTTTGATTTAAGTGTACAGACTCATCCATGAGTCTTAGAACAGACTTGACTTGCCTATAGGCTCTTCCAATGTGACAGGTCCTTCTCACCCACCTTAAATTCCTGGAGAGCTTTGCCTTCATCCTGTTTCTTGGTTTCTCACTAGATACTGATGTGGCTCTGTGAGGATATGGGAATTCAACTTCGTTGGATTAGGCCTGTTGGTGGTCCTCCATGCTGCAGCCACCTAACATCTCAGCTCAGTTCAAGGCTAAAAATCTTCAATCACTGACTGCTGTCAGCAAAGCAAAGCAGGAAGCGCTTTTTCCTTAATGGTTAAAATATTTTTTATATGCAATGAAAAGACTTGGTACTCTGTCAATGAAAGAAACCTCCGACAGGAGCACTGTGTTTTTGGAGGTAAACCAGTGTGGAAGGAAACCAAAGCATTATTGGAGGCCTAGATGTAAGGTCTTAGTCGTTCAGCTCTCTTGTGTTTGTAATACCTGAGTCACACTCACATGACGTCTTTAGACATAGATGAAGCCTCACCCTGCAAGGAGGTGAGGGTGGTGGCCGAGGTTCTCTGCACTCCTACATTGACAGGAAGGCTGGTGCAAGGCTTGGAAGGGAAATTGTATCAGTGAAGCACCTGCAGGCATGTGAGGGAGTGAAAGAAAAGCAAGGTGCTAGGACGTAAGTAGCGGGAACAGGATCAATTTCATAGATGTGCAGAAAATATGCAAACTAACCACGTGTTCTGTGTAGGTGTTCCTCCTGGCTCCCCACAGCTGTCCTGGGACCTCCACAACCTCTCCTACCACAAGCAGCAGGTGGATGCTCACACATCCCAGGAAAAACAAATTTCTTCAGAAACAGGTGCTGGGTGCCTCAGATTTGCTACAACCATGATCCTGAGCAGCCTTGAGCTGGGTCTGCTCTGCCGCAGCTTTTTCTTTAAATGAGGTGGAAGGAGGCAAATGCGGGTGAGTGGAGAAGAGGAGGAGGCAGGACAGAAGGGGTAGAGACCAAGTCAAGAGGAAAGAAGTCCACTTTGTCTGAACAGGAACCACAACTGCTCATCCACATTCAGGTCATCTCTGGGGGGTCTGAATGGTTGTGGTGCACGGATGTTAAAAGGACGTGTACGGTACTGTGACCCTGTGAGAGATTTTTAAATAAGAATGTTGGATGAAGGGTATCATCACAAAACTATAAAACAGCAAATGTGCCACCTGTATTCAAGGACAGCAGGGGGAGAGGAGAAGGAAGGGAAGAAGTAACAACTAGGCACTGTGTCCAAATTAATTGACCTTTAGTTACATGAGGAACATATAAATTCAGGACAAATTTTAAATGTAAGTCTAATTAAAGACATGGACGGAACAGAAAAAGGCCAAGGGGGAGGAAGTTCACCAAAAATAAGACATGCTAGAAGAAAAGCTTTCCCCTCCCCTCCCCCTCCTTTTTTTTTGTTTGGTAACTAATGTTTTTAGATAAAGGGATGTGTGGTTCTGGTTGTCTGCAGGGGCTTGAAGTAGTGTCAGTCAGGCCATTCTTAGACAAAACTGGAGAAAGCAGTAATTAGTGCAAGAAGCAGTAGTAATTAGCACAAGAAGCACCTGGGCAGCCGGAGGGCTGTCTGCACTTCGGGCCCAGTGCCCATCCTCCAGGGCGATGCGGTTTGGCACCGGGTGGGTGGCAGGGCCAGGGGTGTGTGGGGCTGACCCCGGGCCGGGGAGGGGAGGGTTCCTAAGCAGAGGTTAACACTTGCGAAGGAGCAATGGGCTCCTGTGGTAAATTTGGGCTGGGCCTGGGGGCCCTGCCGGAGCTTCATGGGGGGCAGCAGGGTGGCAAACAAACACCTCACAGAGCTGATCCCAAGCCCGGGCTGGGCCTTATGTCCCAGGTCAAAATGCGATCGAGAGAAGGGTCAGACCCAGGGATTCAGCCCCGGTGCAAAGGCCTGGGCACAGTGGGGTGTCTGGCTGGTGTCTGTGGTGATGGATGGAGCCTGTGGTGTGTGCGGCTCTGAGGCTCTGCCTAGGCCCTGTGATGACCAGAAGATCAGGTGAGCACCTCAGAGCTGAGGCGTCAGTACCCGTGAGACACTTGTGGCTTAAAGACCAGGTGGGGCTTTTGGTGTATGGTGAGGAAGCCATGAAGGATGCAGGAGGTGAGGCCTTCACCTAGACGGCCAACTGCTGTGTGAGCTTCCCATCCAGCAGGAAAAGCCGAGCTTGTCCGTGTGGTCAGTGCCAGCGAGCGGGGATCAGCGTGGCACAGGCTTCGGGGCCACCCCTGCCCAGTCACCTTGTCCTGAACCTCATGCTGGGCTCCGGCACATGTACGTGTTTCACAATGTGCAGCCCAAGTTTCCCTGACTCCTGGGAATCTTCCCATGCTAAGCTGAGCCGAGCAGCTTTGTCACGCTTGAAACCTCTCTTCCACCCTCATGTTCTGTAGGCAAAAATATCCCTCTGCCTCCCTCAGGAGGTATAATAAGAGGAGAGATGAAAATGTAGTTAACATCTCTTCCATTCTGCAAGTGCCAATTATGTGTTGTGGAGTTTTTTTGGTTTTTTTTTGTTTTTTTCTCAGATGCTTTCGTTGATAAATATAGCTAGCTAAATTCAGAGTAGCTGTTTTCAACCTGAGTTTAGCACTGAAGTGGGCTGGTTCTATTTTGGGGCTAAAGAAGTGTTTGCGTGCCTGAAATCCTGTCCAAGTTCTTCTAACTATATCAGTCGGTCTAATAAAAGAGATTACCTCTTCCTACAGGCCTTGCCTCGCTTACATCCTTCAGACACTGTGACTACAATATCGCTGCTGCTGCTTCTTTCCTGTTGCTTCTCTGCCATCTGCAGTGCACAGCCTGAATGCGCAAGATAGAGGACATCAGGTATCAGTGTTTCATTTCCAAGCTTAAAGGTGTTCCTGGAAACAGAGAAGTTAAGTTGGAAGGGACTTCTGGAGGTCACCTGGTCCAAGCCTCCTCCATGCTGGGCTAAGAAATTTTGATTGGATGCTCAAGACCTTATCCAGTGAAGTTTCAGGTACTTCCAGGGGTACAGATTTCACATCCTCTCTGGACACATGCTTCAGTGCTGAATCATTCTTGTTATGAAGATTTTTTCCCTTATTTTATCCAACCCATTTTTTCCCTTGTTGCATACGTGGCTGTGGCCCTTTTTTCCCTACCAGTCATTGCAGTGGGAGACTGCAATTTCCTTCCTGCCTCTCCTTAGTGATCTCATCTCTGGGCTATACAAAAAAGTTCCTCCTGGGATGGCCTGTGCTCCAGCCTCTCAGCAATTTCAGTATTCCTCTGCTAGACTCTCTCTAGTCTGCCAATATCTTGCTTGCTCTGTGGGGCCCAAGACTGGACACCGTGTTCCAGGCGAGGTGTTGTCAGTGCAGAGTAGAAGGGAATAAGCACTTTGTGTGCTGGCAATGCACTTGCTTATGTAGCCTCGTATATGGTTAGCTGTGCCTTCATCACAAGGCACACTACTGCCTCTTTTGCAGCTTCCCAAAAGGAACCCTCTAGTACTCTTCTGCAAAGCCTAGCCAGTTTGTTCCTAGCATTTATAGCTATGTGGGGTTAGGCTATCCCTGTCGTAGACGTTGTGCTTCCTCTTTTTGACCTTCAAGAAGTTTCTATTGGCCCATTCCTCTAGTCTGCAAGATCTCTCAGACTGTTTTTTCTATCTGCTACTTTCTGTTAAGCATGTAGTTTCCCGTCCTCTTGTGCTTGTGTTCATGCCATATGGACATGTTCAAAGACAAGTTCTTCCTCAGAGCAGTGTTTTATTTTGATATAGACTATAGAGACAAGGGTGGTGGTGGTAGTGGGTTTTTAGAACCAGACTACTCTTACTTGCACTGGATATAGCCTTGGAAGGGGAAAGGCCTGTTCTGCCCAGTATGACGTCCAGTGCCTTTGGAAACTTTCACTTTCCTATCGGCCTCCAACCTACCACCAGAAATGATGGTGACAGGATGCAGACCTGTCCTCTAGCAGAAAACGCAGGCGCTGAGGTGTTCACCTTTGCTATCTGCTCATTGACAGAGTCATTAAGGAAACAAATTAGAGAATTCCTGCTCCTGAACTGTTCAAGAAAACCATTTTATAACAGACAATTTGATTTCTTTTGCTTCATGCCTTACCTTGTACTTTGCCCCATCTCCTATCCATTTAGACCTAAAAGCTTCAGCTTAAATGAGAACTGAACTCAAGGCTGCTTTTGTGTTGAGGTTTTCAGACTACCATGATCTGCCCAAAGAGGAGATGAAAGGACAACATCTGATCATGAACTTATCCCAACCCAGCTCCAGACTTCCCTTCAGGGCCATCCCAGGCTATATTCTGAATGGGAGAACACAATTAGTTGCCTTTTCTCCCCTTTTATTATTATTCTCCCCCTGTCACATTTCTAGACTAAATAACGATGAACTCCACAAGAGGGTTTTGTGTCTGTTTAAAGACAGAAAAGAAGAGCGAATATAATCAGCTGGGCAGATCCTTCTCAGTAGCAGCTGCTGCTTCTCCTTTACTCAACAATGCGCTCTTTCTCTTGCATGTTTCTATGAAAAAAAGAAATCACGAACTTCTTATCATGCTCGTTTCATTCCTTCCAGCACAAGTCAATCACAGGAACAATTAAACAGTTCTAGGATTAGAAGTGACAATTAAAAAAGAAACAGAGATAAGAATAGAGTGGCAGGAAGGGAAAATTAAATTACTTTTGTCTCCTCTCCCCTTTGCTCCCTGTATCACATTGTTGTTGAAGGAAAAATATAGTTCTGCCTTATTAGATGTCAGTTTATCAAATTTACTCTGTGCTACCTAAAACCTACCCATATCTGTGCACTTTCTGGTACTCCTCTCCTGTGGTCCTTCTTTCAGTGAGCCAATCCCACTCAAATTTATTGCTCCTTGATATGTAAATCAAGGCTTCAGCTGCATCACATTTGGATATGGATTTCAAATACCATTTAATAGCAAGGGGATTCTGTGGGTTATCATGCTATATAGGCTGACGGGTCAGGATTTGACTTTCTGCCTGTGTCTATAAGTCACTGGTCTGGAGACTTACCCAGTTTTCCTGGGTAGCAAGAGCAGTTAGCGTCTGCCCTTTGCCACCCCAGGCTGTTCATTTGGAAACTGGGAAAAGCAAGGCATGCTCTGTAACACTGGAGATGTTTTTTTTTATACCTGAACTCCTAAAACGTTGCAGTCATGCTACAAGCCTGTTTTCTGCTATATCTTCCCTCATTTGGTCTCTTCTTCAGGCTAAATTAAATTCTTCCACCCACATACATTTTCTTCTCATTTATCGTTTCAACTCTCTCTCTTCTGGAATCCACCAGTTGTTCTAAATCTTTCCTGAAGAACAGTGCCTGAAACTGGGCATAACATTTGGCTGAAGTCTCTTTTGTGCTGGGCACACTGACAGGAGTATTCCCACTTGCTATGTGTTAAACACTATCCAGTATATACTGGAATGGTGTTTGTCTTGCTCACCATACTGACGCTGTTGATTTGTGCTGACCATGTCATCCACTGTATTCCCCAGATATTTTCTAAATAATTTTCTACAGAGCCAGCTGTTTCTGGATGCGGGGTAGCTGATTGTTTCTGCACATATTAAAGTTCATCCAGCTGTTCTCAGAATTTTCTAATTTATCAAGAGCATTTTCAATTCCAGTCCTGTCTCTAGGAATATTTGCATCCCTTCTCCATTTCACATCATCTGTAAATTTAACAAGCATACTGTATATTCCGTGATCCATAGTATAAAAAAAAATGCTTGGAAAATTAGATACAGATTCAGAATGAATCGCCATATAATACTGCTTGGTACCTCTTCCATTTGGACAGGTAAGCTTTATAACTATTCTTTGAATTTAGTTTTACTGAGTTTTGTTTTGAACCCATGCTAGCCCTATCTCCATCTAGATAATTTTTTTTTTTAATTTTTCTTGCTCATAAGAATGCTACACTAGACAATGCCAAAAGCCTAAGTAAAGTCAAAATATGCAACAGCTACTGCTTCTTCACTGTGCTAACTCTCTTAAACCATCCTACTGGCTGTTATTCAGCTCCTTGGTTTTCAGCTCAGTGCTTAGAACAAGTTTACTTTTTTTTCCAGGATGTTTTTCTTTTTGGAAATTGAAGGTAAAGTTCCTGAGCTTTGACTCATCTGCTTTCTATTTCCTCACTTCTTTTAAACACGGACTCTGTACTTACACTATTTCTATCATTGGTGGCTCACCAGACCCCAGCTGTCCTTCTCAAAAGTTACCGCTAACACATCTGAGACTGTTTTGGGCAGTTTCTCACATATGCTAGGCAGATGTTCATCAGGTTCAGCCAAATTAGCAACACTGTCTAACTGGCTAAATCAGGCTATTAATTCTTTTAACATTTATTTACCCTTCTCTCACTGATGCTACCTGTACCAGCCAACTGCTCACCTTTTCAGCAGTGAGTGAAGGAAAAATCTCATTTTGGCATTTTTGTCCTCCTCTGCCCCCTTCCCTATTGAGTAGGGTGGCCACCTTTCTTTGTTTTTCCTGTTCTTCAGTGTGCTATTAATGTGTATTAATACCTGATGGGAGGAGCAAAGAGGATTCTCAGTGGTGCCCGGTGAGAGGACAGAAAGAATAGACACAAATGAAAACACTGGAAATTCAATTTAAACACAAAACCCAACTTTTTTTCATGGTGAGAGTGATCAGATATCAGAACAGGTTGCCCACAGAGGTTGTGGAGGCTCCATCTTTGGAGATAATAAAAACCCAAATAGGCATGGCCCTGAGCAACCTGCTATAGCTGACCCTGCTCTGAGAAGAGGGGTTGCACTAGATGATCTCCAGAGGCATCTTTCCATGTTGACCATTCTGTGACTCTGTGTAACCATCAGAGGAGCAAAGCATCATTATTGAGATGACTGGAAGAATTGTAAGCCTACCTTACAAAACTATGTTTATGCATAAACAGCAAACGCTGTGCTTGGGGGAAAGGGTGAAGGCTGAGAGGAACCATGATTTCTTTCTATGAAAAATGTCGAAGAGTGGATGACGAGGGAAGAACTTCTGAAAGCAAATAATTGGCACAAGATCAGCAGATAACAAAGTATTATCTGACAATGAACAAAGTTAGACTTAAAAATTGGAAGACTAAATTTCTAAAGCAAGGCACCAATAAGAATACCGAGAGTTTCTGTACGTACCATAGAAAGGGACCAGCCTTAGGTCTAGTTATTAATGAACTCAATAATGTTGCTGCTGTCTCCAGCAACAGAATTCATGTGGGGACCTGGGGGAAAAAATCAGAGACTGTGTTAACAAGAAGTGTGAGCACAGGTTGAGCTTCGCAGGAACCCACAGGTGTCTCTAGGTCTGTCTGATTCTTTGTGGATGAAAAGGAAGGTAGAATATTTTTGTAGGCCATGTCTGTGTAAAACACACTGTTCTAGAAGTGGAAGAGTTTTGTTCTGTGTTGGAAGTTTGTGTCATCTAAATCTTTCCCCTTTTTAAGTGTATTTTGTCTGTCCCCTTTCTTTTAGGTGTGTGCTACAAAAATCTGTTTCATCATGGAGAGAAACCATCAAGTGAGAAGCCTGGTTTATCTCTTAGATAGTGTGGAAATGGCCTACAGAACAGATGTTAAACTTTGCACCTCCAGACACTTAAATCATAACAAGCTTTATAAACCTTTAGAGAAAATAAAACAGGGACAATGGTAGTCTGCCAGGAAACAAACTGGTTTCACGACAGAAAAAAATCAATTCCCAGCTGAAAATGAGAAAGCAAGGAAGATGAAAAGATCTTCAGATAACTTTTGTTCCAGCATCCCCCTGCTTCCAGTACAGGCTGAATCTTCCTGCCCTAACAGCAGACATCCACAGTCACCTGTGACTAGTGTTGGTACCTCAGTAGATTCTTTTCTACTCCACTGGAAATGTTAAAGTTGAAAGCACTTAGAAAGTAAAGGAGGGAGCTGATAGACTCCATATGTATCTCAAAAGAGATGAGTTAGATGCATCAGAAATTATGGTGTTGAAAAACAAACCAGTTATGAACAGCTGACAATGTGTTACGGAGCTTGCCAAGGAGGAATACCAGTTCATATCTTCATACTTGGCTGGTGTAACGAAAACTGAACAGTTTAACAAGTTTCTTCATTTCCAGAAGGAATTCATAGCAAAGCATGAACCGTTACAGAATGATTTCACATGGAACAAAGTATCAGAGCAGCATTAAAAGAAAGCTGGCTAAGGAAAGAAAAAGAGTCCCCAGGTTGACGGAAAGGTAAATTTTGCGTTATCTTTCTGAGTGGACTGGTTACATGTGTTCCAGGAAAATGGAATGGGTTTAGGCAAAATCCCCTCTCTCTTCTTGTCAGAGAGATGATCCCACGTGTTTGCTTAGTTCTGCACTTGTAAGACACATCTACTATGTGCTCCAGAACCCTGAGCCCAAAGCTATACACTGCCGTTTACCCATCCCTCCATTGTCACGTGGAAATGTGTTAAGTATATAGGAAAGCAGGATCTTGCAAGCTGGTGATCTTTATGGGAAAAAAAACACTTGGTCAGCAGCTGTGTAGGAACCATAAATTCAGTGTCTTGTTGAGCAGTATGTTTGAGGTAATTTGTAAAAGAAGCTACTTTCTCTATATGTGCTGTAGACTACCTCTTTCTGCACAGGCAATTGCTGCACTCTGGCTGGCCTCTCATGGTGGGTGGGATGGTGAGTAAATTTGGTCAGTCAAGCACATACACCTTGCAGATGTTACTTGTGTTGATTGAGTTGCTACCCTGGGGAAAGCATTAACAGTCTCAATCAGCACTCAGAGCCAAATGCAGGAGTGAGAGTAAAATACTGGATTCATAGAAATTAGGGATGGAACTGAGTGAAAGCAGTTGGGGGTTGGTAAATTAAGAAATGGCTAAGCTAGTGTGAGCTGGAGAATAACTGGCATTTTATGTAGATGAGAGTAATTTTTGAAAGAATTTGGCACCTTGTCCCTCCCTATGGCCAGGTTTGCATCCTCTGTAAGATATCAGCTGATTTATCAAGGGCATTTTACCAAGAATGAAGCAGTGGCACTTGCAGGACGAGGGGAGAGATGACAGCTGACAGAGAAAATAGAGGTCAGGCTCGACTGAAACAGCCATCCCAATAGCAGTGCTACATATACCAGAAACTGGCAAAGTGGTCAAGCGAACAAGCAGAGGTCTTTCTTGTATACCTCCAACGCGCTACCAAAGCTCTTCAAGAAAAATGAGGTGACAAATTCATTCAGCCTACCCGTGGATATAACTCTTGAATAAGCAGCATAATTCCAAGCTTTGCCAGATTCTAGGAGGTATCATTTGCCCTGCAGTTAACCAACTTGCCAAAAAAGTTGGCTACTTTCAAGCAAACTATCTTCTATGCCTCTGGGCTCAGAGGTCAGAGTAAAAGGAAGAAAAGATGCGGAAAACCAGAAGAGGCAAAGTGCTGCATTACAGCAGGATAACAGATTGATCTTGTAATTTTTAAGGCAGTTTTTCCCAGAAACCATTTTCCCCAGAAACAACTTGAATTGGTTCAATTTTTGTGAGATAGTGTAACTCTAGTAAAGTTTAGCAGAAAGCTGTACTAACTAGCAGTGATGGCAATCTTTGCCCTTTGATTACATGGTCAAAAATTTCTATCAGCCTTGGATATTCACAAAGTGAAAAACTGCCATAGTCTATTATCTCCCTAAGAGGTTTGTAGTGAAAAAGTTAAACTTAGGACCAGAGCACTTTGAAGTGAGGCCAGTAGCACTCCAGAGAAAAATTTTCCATGACAGAAGAAGGAGCACAGGTTGCCTGAGAGACCCTTTCTTTCTCTCTCCCAGGTTTATTGCTCAGAGCTGGTATGTATAACCATGAGATTATAAGTGTATGATTATAACTGTTGTATTCTTAGCTAGAGTTTCTTGGGTTACTTACGTATTGATTGTGTCTCTGAGCCAAACGGTTGCTTTAAGGGATGCAACTTGTTCCAAGGGCTGCTACTTCCAAACCTGGAGATGATCGTTGAAGTCAGTAGAGATAGACTAATTTATACTTATATGGAAGGACTGGCTGTAAAGATGTAAGCAATTCAACGATAAGTTGAGGCATAATGTGGTAACTGTCTTCTGCAACACAAATCTGTCATCTTTCTTTTCTACTACTCTTTTTTGATGATTGATATGTCCTGTCTTGTTGAATGTGAACTTTCTTCTTACTGATGGTCAAAATACAGAATTCCTGCTATGAACCATGATTTGATCTGGATTCTCATGATATTTCTTACTGCATGCTGTCAGAAGAAATGGCATTAACTTGAACAAAGTAATACATTCTGACAGTAACTGTTTTAGAGCACCTTCTGCACGTGCGGGTATGTAGTTGTTCATTTTGATGATTGTACAGGAGCTCCAGAAAATCTGTGACTGTGACCCTCTCCGTTTCAAGTGACAACAGTTTGTTGAGGAAGTATTTGAAGATATATGCAACACCTTTCTGATATTTGGTGATATTCTGAAGGAAATTAAGGTAAAAAATATTCCTAAACGTTAGCACAACATAAGCTAAGTGTACCTTAACTATTGTTTTAAATGCGTTGTCTCCCAGTGCCCTTTGCTGATTTTTTTCTTAGTGTATCTAGGACATTTAACCCTTTTAGCTACAGTGAGGAAGGTGATTCTCCTGGGGATTTGTATTCTTCAGGAGACTTTTCTCTGCCCCCTTGTCCACACTTTAAAAATCAAACATACCTAACAAGCTTAATGGACTCATAGCATCATTTGGTTTTTTTATGTAATCAGTTGTGGTCTCAAGGGGAATAGCTGACTTTTTCCTTATTTTTGCTTCTTTTTCCACTGTACACAGGTAAGCAAACAAGACCAGAGAATAAAAGTGCTAAGAGATATACCTCTATAGAAAGTTGGTTTCCAGTCTGCTCAGTGATTTGAGGTGACACCATTCCCAAGTATAAGCATCATCATGTTAATGGAGGAAGGACAAATCACAAGGAATTTCACATCTCTGAAAATGATCTGCAGCCCTGCATATACAAAGGCCACAAGACTGGAGGAAATAACACTGAGGAGAAAGGTGAATTGGAATTCTCTCATATTCAGTGGTTCAGGAGAAGGCTATGTTTTCAGTCACTGCTTTCCTTCATTCAAATTAGGGCCACAACTCTGTGTGTGTGTGTGTGTTGTTCAAATGTGTAAAATGTTATTTCTCCACATCTCTCTTTGACAGTTACATATGGGGAATGATAGTTCTTATCTGTCTTATCAGGTAGGTTCCAATTCTTTTTTCCTTTTGAGTTTTCACTATTCTGAAAGGTAACATTTGAAATCCTTTATTTGGGGACCAAATCGGTTTGTTTCTCCTCTTGGGCACTCAGGACTGTGCTTTGCATGTGGAACACAACCGAAATATTATCGATGAAAAATGAAGTTGCACTCTGATTATGTACACTGTGCTGTGGTGCTGGTGGAAATTCTACATTGACTCTCCTAATAATAACTGGGGGGGTGGGGGAAGTCATTCCTCCACATTTGTTGACAAAAATTATTACCCGCTAAAATCCAGCATTTGTAAGCAAGAGAAGGGAAGAGAGGGCAGGGATAAAAAGCAAGAAATCCTTGAGGAAGAGGAGCTAGTTGGGTAAGTGAACTGTGCTGAGAATGACAATGGTATAGTCAAAATCCGAATGATCACCTTTGAGTTTTGAAGAAATCCATGTGTAGTAGCATAAATAAACCTTCTGTCACAGCACAAAAGGTATGACTTTTCCTGCAGCCAAATTGAAACAGGACCCTGTATTCTCTGGACTGTTAAACGTTTTTGATGGTCATCTTTCCTCTCAATTTATTTACAGTGAGTATGAGCTGTACATGATGATGCGTCTGGACTCTGTGCTTATAACACAATACAAAGTAGTATTTGCTTGTCAATATTAGCTCCTTTTCATAGTGATGCTACAGAGAAATTTAAGTATTTGAAGCAATATATGGGCACTTCCTGAACTTATCTTTGACAGAGGAAATCTAGTGCTCTCCCTTTGCTTCATTGCTCACAACAATTTCCGTAGGAGCAATAGGCAGTAGAGAAAACTGAGACAGCAGCTGCTACAGAATAAGCAGAGCATTGGCTGAATGGCCTGTGCTGGATTTCAGAAGTATCAAACCTATTGTCCTTCTGTCTCCTCTTTGGTAGGGCCACATCGGGCTCAGTGTCAGCTTTACTGCAGAAGTGCTGCTTTATAGAGGGTGACATTGGCCGTGGGATGCCAGGAGTAGTTCCACACCCCAGCTTCCCCCACCTTTTCCACCAGTGACTTCTAATTTCTGGCAAAAGGAAGAGGTGCCAGGAAAAGTGTGCTTCACTGTGGAAGTAGAAAGGGAACACAGAGGAGGTGTCAAGTCCTGAGTGCAGAGGCATCCCTGACTGCCCTTGCCCAGCTCCCCTGGTTCCTCTTCCCATGGCACAGGACCCCAGTTCAGCCCAGCCTGGACCGGTCAGTCCCTGCCCCTTTCTCTATCTGACCCTTTTGTATTCTTCCTCTTTTGACATTCCCTACTCCAAAACTAGCCCCTTCTCTCCTGATATCTTTTTAGGCTGGTGTTTTCCATGGATCCAGAGCCAATCCTTTAGATTTGCTCTGAGGGTTTCACCCTAGTTATCCTATCTCTTTGGCACTGAGCCTGGGACCTCCTGTGTGATATTGACAATGTGTTGAAATGAAAATGAAAGGTAATGACGAATGTGGCACAGTTGACAGCATAAGTGCTTTGTCTAGGATGACTAACACACCACTCAGTGGCATAACACCTGAAAGGATTGTCCAAAAGAAAGGGATTTGCATGAGTCTTCATATTTACTGGCTGTGACACACAGAGAAAATAGTCCATATTCTTTTTTTATCTGTAACAAACCTTTAATCTATTTACAAATGGAAAGAACTTTTAGTGACTCTAAGACCTGCCATAGGTTTTTTTGTTGTTGTTGTTCATGTCTGGCCAGATCTTAGTCTCACAAGCAGCTCATTCAGAAGTTTTAATCAGAACTTAACATGTAGTTTTATAAATGGTGCCAGGACCTGTAGCAAAGGAGATAAATATTCATTTACATGACTTCACATTTTACTCTTTTTCATGTATTCTCATAGGCTGTGAAGGCTCAGGTCAAAGGGGTGGAAAAAAGCCTTCAAAGGCTCCAGAAATCCAGGCACCCAGGAAAGATGTGCAGGTTCTCATGAAGAAAACCAGTACTGCTCTGCAAAGAAAGAAAGACTAAGTCTAACAAATGCTGTCAACCCTCTAGTAGCAACTAGGTAGATGGGTAAAGCAGAAACAAGTAAATAGAGTTCTTGAAATTTTTTTCCAAACTTCAGGTCTTGGAGAGAAGACCAAGGGATTAGAGTCTGTGGATGGCCTGTTACAGGCAAAAATCTTTCTCCTTGTTAACATATATTTTTGAGCCCCCCCCCCAACTTTTATATCAATCACAGTGGGAGACAGGGTTTAGCTCTGAACAGGACAAAGTCTTTCTTTTGCCATTCCTTACTGACTCCCGCCAAAAGGCTTATGTCATCACAGAGAAGCCTCCTGACTACACAGACTGAAGACTGCATTGTTAAATTTCAGACTGTGTCACTTTTGCTGGAACGTTGCCTTTTTCCCTGTTACAGAGGCACCAACGCCTGTGCTTTCAATTGCCTGTGTCTTGTCCTCTATGACAGGACTTGGTTTGACTTTCTTATTTTGACTACCTTATTCTCAAACACTCTAAAGCTCCCTGTCCTCTTTGGACTGACCCAGTTTTTCCGTGCCTCTGTTTTGTGCTGCTGATATTTTATATCACAGCTTCCAAATCTCCTGACTTCTGCTCCAAGCTCTGATCTGACTTGCTACCTCAGTTTGGTTGTTTAATTCTAGAGCTCTAACTTTAGGCTTGAAAGTTGTCCTAGCAGGATATCTTACCTACCAACTTTCCTGTTCTTGTCCCCTCCACTATCTGAACCTGAAAAATTTAGAAGTTGCTCTTTCACTAAGCTGCTGTTTCCCCTTCTTACTCATCTCTTTTTCTTGTAAATGTTACTCTAACTAGTCTAGATGACTTAAGAGATCTTTTATGTCTTTGCAATTGTTGGTTCCAGTGTATTTACTGTGTACACGTTACGATATTTACACTATTCTTTTAAAATGTAGTTAGGATGATTCTGCAGTTAAGATAGTGAAGTATGAAAAAGGCCCATGTTCACTATTTTCTGCTAGTGTAAAAAGGGAAGATAATTCAGTGGCCCGGTACTCTACACATCTATACTTGTCTACAGAGAGAGAATTCATGATGTGTTGCTGTGGGATAAAGTCAAACTGGCATGAATTTAAGATGGATCAGGGGCATAATGTGGAATATTTATAGAGCACGCATATGCAAATTTTATCTAGGCTATAGAGATTGATTTTTGTGCAAGCTTTTATAAATATTTTAGAGGTAAAGGGGAAAAATACGACATTTTGTCTTCTGCCAAAGAGCTGAAAGGGAATAATGATAAACATCCTAGAATGATCTAAAGGGGCTCTTGAGAGATTCGACACCTGTAAGTATGAAAATCCAATATCCTATAAGACTGCTCAGTTCTGGATAGTAATCTGTTTCCAGAGAAGTCTAGGAACTTGTGCTATCCTAATGACAACTTTCTAGCTTTGCATGAAAACTAACAACCAAAATCTGAGACATTTGCATGCATTAGTGGCAGCTGTCTTGCAATGAACCACGTGTAGTCCTTTCTATGTATAGGGAAACCATCCTTGGAGGGTAGGCAGAGGAAAATGTTTTCATACAAGACTGATGTCTTTTTTAAAATAACATTGGTTAGTAGACGTTAGAATAGCTGGTAGGATTTCTGAGATCTGATGAGGAGAAGGGAAGTAAGAATATTGATGTATATGCAAAGAACTAAGCTGTTCACTTATGTTACTGTAATACCTGTGTGTCTCACTATGTGTGTAAGTAATGTGTGATTGCTTCAGTATTTTCATTCAATGAAAAAGAAGTTTCCCCTCTAAGGAAAAGAAGCTGCAGTGATTTTTTTGAATCCTGTTAGCTCCTTACAGAGAGTCAATTCCTCTTTCTTTTGCATCACTGAACATTCAGGCCTGGAGTCACTGCGCTATAATTCACTGAGCTTTAATTTGCTCTGTGCCCTGTTAGAGCAACATTCGGCCTCTGGACATGCGTAATAATCCTCATTATACCTAATAACTATTTGCTCACATCTAACTTGATAGATGATCTTGAAAAGATATTTGTGAAACTTTTGTTCTCTTTTATTCTGTTCTAGACTGAAGAATGAATTGGAAACGGGGCTACAGATGAGCCAGACTCCGGAAGATAAAACAGGTGAGTGAGAGGACAGTTCTGAGTCAAGCAGAAAAGAAATATGACAAAAATTATGGTAAGAATATGTTCTAAAGTGTTGAAAAGGAAACCAACCAAAAATTACCTCAGCTGTTGAGATTTTTCCAGTTAGTATGATCAAGATGTGCTGACATCTAATGAAATCAGGTGCATAACATTTTTCTTCTTTCACTCCTGGCCTTATCTGAAACCAGTAGATGTCAGTGGGAGACTTTCTAAAGCTGAGGAAACCTAGGGAACCACCGGATCCTCTCTATGAGTCTGTGACTGATTCTGTCACTGTCAGAGTCACAGCACTCTGGTGTGTTAAAGATGTCTCAGGGGATGGTACATGAAACCCTTCAGCTGGCAGAAATGTGATAACTGGATTTCATGCTTATCATGAGTAGGTTAAGCCCTGAATCACGTGCCTTCATGTGCCCTTTCTAAGCTTCTTTTCAGCCTTCACTGCATTAGTCCTGGGTGCTCTAGTTATCCATACAATAGTCCAGTTCCCTCTTGGATGCTTGCTGGGTACTTTGGTTCAGTAACAGGAATGAGGTTTACAGTCTATGTATTGCTTGAGAAAGAAGTGTCTTTTGATAAGGCCTTTGATCAATGGAGTCTGGATTGAGACCGTTGAGTAAGATAAAAGACATAAGTCTGGAAAGTTATGGAAGAACAAAAGAAAAGCTGACTGACGATGGACTGGGAAATCCTGTAAAGTGCCATCAAGGTAGAGCACAGTATAATTAGTCTGAACATAATACACCAGCATTTTATGCCTTTATTGAAAACCTGTACTCAGAACATAGTTTTCTTCCAAAGCAAGAGAACATACCAGTTAGCAAATTATAATGTGGTAAATAAGGAAATAGCTGTTTAAGTGGTGATACAAAATGCCTTCTGCATTTCCTCTTTGAGTAAAGAGGAAAATCTAAATCTGCCTTCTGTGCAGCGTCCAAGTGTTCTTGTGTCTCACTCCAGGCTGCGGGCAGTTACCTTCAATATGGGCAGCTCCTATCACTGGCCTCTAACTCACTTTTACAAACACACCTTTAGTAGGAATAATGCTTGAACAAGCAAACCAACTTTTGTTGGTTTTTGTTGTTTTTCGATTTTTTTTTCCCTTGACTATTAAACTGGCCCAAATTCCTCCCTAGTGTAACTATCTTCCTGTCAATGAATGTATGCCTGAATGCAGCTGCCCTGATTATGTTTGTTTCTACAGCATGGTACAGGTTTTAAATTCCAGAGCTTTGCAGCCAACTACTGAAAAGCCCATAAAATCAGTCATTGGTTCTGGCTCTCCCGCAGGACTAATGAATAAAACAATCAGAACTCTCTAGGCCAAAGCATATCTGAGGAATGGTTTTGCATAAAATGAGCTAAAAGACATTTAAACAACGGGTAAAGGTTTCTCCCCTTATCCTCCCTACCAGGTACTAATTTAAAAAATACTTACTCAGTTAACCTCAAACTTCCCCTCCCTACCTTCCTCAATTACACATTGAGGAATCAAAACCAGCCAACTCAGAAAGATGTAAATGTTTCTGTTCTTCTTTTTGAGTTACAGCTGTATTTAGAAGCTCAAGCCAAGAAATGTGGGCCAAATGTGCTAAAATGTGCTGTCACTATAGGGAACAAGCCTCTGCAAATATTATTTGTTGTTTTTTTGGGGTTTTTTTGTGGGGGGTTTTGGTGTTTTGTTTTGGTGGTTTTTTTGGTCAGGTGCTAAGCAATTAAAAAGCATTTAATTCAAGTTGAAATGAGAACTTTACAGTTTTCCCAAAGGAAAAACTGAAGGTCTGATTATTTTTAAAAATTGAATATAACATTTTCTTAATCTTTTCTAAAAAAAGAAGGCATGCTCTCTCCAAGTAACATTTCTGTAAGGCCCTTCCAGGACCAGCAGCTATCCTGACCCATAGAGTGGGGGATTTGCTCTCTATCATTTTCAGTGGCTCACACGAAAGGACAGGCTTTTAGAGAAGCTGATGGCCATTAGCCCCCGGGGCAGGGAGCGGCAGGAAGCGTAGCCAGACACTTTCCCCACATGAGGCAGTGCGTTGGGCTCATTCTTTCTTCCTCCAGCCTCCCTCACTTTTCATCAAAGCTGCTGGCTCTCACTGGACCTATTGACTGTGCTCTGATACTGAATCACAGACCAGAGGGAAGCGGAGGGAACTGCCTGCCCGTGACAAGCTGCTTGGGGAGTAGGAAGTTTAGCTGTCCTGGGATCACAACAGGCAGTCTTTAGTCACTGAAACATCGTCATTAGCCGACACAGGGGCCTAGTCCTGCATCTGAGGGCACGGCACAAAGCCTTTACATTGGACATGTGGCTAATGAACTACTGTGGGCTCCAAAAGCCCCTCCCAGCTCCAGGGAAGCCCCTGAGTCATCAGATTTCCTTCACCTGCTCACTTCACCAGTCAGACAAGCCAGGCTGCACTATTAGGAGCCCTCGCACAGCAGAGACAGACCAGTTCTTCCTCTCCTTGTTTTCGCTCCCTTCGCTGGTGCCTTCCCTCACTCCTTCCTTCCCCTCTCTGCCTGCTCGGCAACCGCTGAACTTCAGAGATATAACCCTGGCATCTCTCCTGTCTGCTCTAATTTCCATAGCTCCCTTTGCAGACAAACACCAAAGGGTGAACCAAGGTGTGGGAGACAGATCATGACCTTGAGCTGCACTGTAACCGGAGAAGAAGGCAGTTTATTTGTCCCTACCTTGGAGTGAGGGGCACTGTCAGTCTGTGCATGTACCTTCCCTCATTCCCTAGATGAGGAGCTGGCAAGGCCTCATAGTACAGCTGCAGCAGCAAGGACACTGGCAGGCTGCAGATGAGCTTGCTGACAAGCTGTGAAAAACTGAAAAGGCCTTTGACTCAAATAAGAACCTAGCTGGGCAGGAGCGTGAGCTGGCCATGTAGGTTCTTGTAGGATCATGTTGTTGACTTGTTTTAGTGAGATGAGTGTGTGAGGTGGCAGTGAAGCTGGCCCATAAAATTCCAAAGTGCATTTTCTGGACTCTCCTAAGGGTGTACAGTGTGTTTATTGTGCTTCTTGCATGCTGTTATCTGTTCTCTGTACTGGGATGCAGTGATTTCCTCCTTGGCTGTGTTCCTGCTGTATTTAGGGCCTGACCACACGTTTGTCTTGGTTGGAGTGACTGTGAAAGATGAGTGGCATAGCTTCTGTACCAGTCTTCAGAGTGGTGGAAATGAAGTGTGGGTACAGTGGATGTATGTAGCAGCTGAACTGGGGGCAATGTTCTGGGTGTTCCTGCTCCGTACTGTTGGTCTTGGTTAACTCAACCTTGTACTGGGGTATGCCTACTGAAAGCACTATGGACACAACCTTGGATGCCAGCTCTGTCCTTTAAATTGTGCATGTATTTTTATACTTCCAGAAACCTGCAGCAGACATGAGAGGTAGAGGATAGCAAGAAAACTGCTTTCTGTTCCTGAACAGCTTGAATCTATGAGGTGTAAAGTTCTCGATAAATGGAAGGAAATGAGATTGAGAGGAAAGAAACAACGGTTTATGCTTGGACAGTGGATATCATGAAAAACACTCTTAAAGAAATTGAGGCAAGATGTCCTTAATTCTAAGCATGTCCTAGCAAGATTTCTTGGGAAGTACTGGTGTCCAGGTACTCCCACAATGGGCCTTCTACCACTGAGATTGACACTCAGCGGTCTTTAGGCGTCAGTGGTCAGTATGTGCCTAATCTGGGCACTTCTATGATCACCATAGTGTCCAGCCTCTGACCCTGCAATAGGAGGCCTGTAGGTTGATCCTCACTGTGTCAGATGATGGTCTACAGACATAGGGGTTATTTCTGCACTCATGTTACAAGATTGGAGATTTGTGACCAAATATACATTAAACTACAACATCATTATTTTTAACCTGATGTGTTTCTTGGCCTGGAGAATGGGATGGTTCTGGGTGGGATTTTCAAGTGTCCCAAGTTGGCAGAGGACAGTCTGAATTCCCTTTGAAATCCCGTTTCTAGGTGCTTAAATAACTGAACATTACTGCAGTTTATTCACTGGGGTATCTAAATAACTAGAGCTGTGAACACATTTGAGACACAGACAGGAAGGTCAGGTTCAAGTCTAGATTGAAAAAGAAATCTATGATGGATTGTTGATATCAAGGAATTGATTTTTAGTAAAATTCCAAATATTAACATAAAGACTTGTTTATGGAATAATTATACTACCTTTTTTTTTTTTTGTAATTCACTAGGCTTTATTATTATTGGTTGAGTTCTCCTTGTCATTGGTTTTGTACAAAGCAAACCATGAGAGACAGGCTTGTATTGAATACTGTGCAATCCAAAGTACAGAACTTGCAGACATTTGTTTGTCTGCTAAAATTTGCATACTGAGAGTGGCCTGTGTGAGGACAATTTAAACTATAAAAGTTAGATGCTTGCAAATTTCTGTGGGATTAGTGCACTCAGCATCTAAAAACAGTATTCCTTTTCTACTGGCAGTTGTGCAATTAGAAGTAGCACATGATCTCAGTAAAGGCACTTTTAACCTGTCCTTGTCACTGGTTATGCTGATAAGTGTTCCAGCTGTGTGAAGTGAGGAGGTAATTTCATGCAGCTAAACAGACACTAAAAGTACAGTCAGCATGAGTAGGGAATAATGTGTCACTCCTAATGGTGAGCAAACAGCAGTTGTTTACTTATGAGCTTATGTTTGGCTGAGCATCTAAAAGGTCAAACATTTCTCCAAACTTTCTGTCCCCTGAAGCAGAGTTATACCTGTTGACAGAACATCTAATTAATTAATTAATTGTACTGAGAATAAAACAGAGCTGCCAGAAAGTCAGAGGAAAGCTGAAAACCTGTGAAAAATACACAACAGGAAAATTGCCCAAAGTCTGTATTTGTCTCTTCAGCAGTTCAGGTATAGATACAGCCATTGTGTTCTTGTATTATGCTTGGCTGCCTCTAAATAAAATGATATATTTAAAATTATAGGTTTTCCTGCCATATTTTTCAACCAACCCTTTGCAGTGCTACCTAAGAGTACAAGACAGAAGTCTGTCACTTGTTTCTAAAGCAATTAGCATGCCTCCAGCATCAGAGAGCTTTGGGGGAGGAGGTGAACTTTTGGTTAATTCAGACAAATTTACTTGGTATCAAGATGTTAAAACAATGAATAGCAGCAATTAATCATGACAACTCCCTTTTTTTTTTCTTTTTTCTTTTTTTTTTCTGTCGAACAGGAGATCTTAGGCTCCATGTGCTTTCTGAAATGTTCCTGATATGCACCTACAGAATGATAACAAATGAATATCTGATTCTCTGAAAAAATAGCCACTCTGAGAAGTTCCTCGCTTTGCTTTTTTAAAACAAATATGAATATTCAGAAAGTATTTAAATATAAATTGCTGGTTTCTAGAGTAGTTTTTTGGGGGACTGGGCTTTGTCCATACTGTAATGAAAAAGGACAGTCAGCAGATGGCAATGTTGTATAGTAGTTCCAGCAGGAGATGGCCACATCAGCAAGGGAGGGAAACCTCTGACACTCCCTAAGTAGCCATGAGGGAAAATGGAGTGGCCCCTCCAGGCCATTGGAGAGTTGGCCCCTCAAGCATACTTTGGCTGAGTGCTTGTGTAGGCTTACTGAGGCTTTTATTACTATTTGTGACAGCAATTCAACGTTTAAAAGCCCTCATTTGAAAGGGCAAGCCCATTATCATTTAAGAAGAGCAATCTAATTAAACTAGTGCATTTCCATATTCTTTTAAAAACATGATTTCATAATGCTACATAAGTACAACGTGTTCTTTCCCACACAGTTTGCATTTTTAAAAAGATAAGTGGGTCTGATGCAAACGCATTTGCTTTTGCTGGAATGTTGTGTGACAATTTAACTGATCTGTTACTGCCTTTTCAGGATGGAACTATGAAAATGAACTCATCAGACACGTTTCTGCAAGGAAAAATAAAAAGTAAGTTATTTCCTTAGAACCCACTGTGGTTCAGGCATAATGCAAACTAGTTTATATATGAGTTATCTTCACTGGGTCTAATCTCAAAACACTGGAAAGCTTCTCTTTAGCTTCAGAAAATTCCAGATTAGGCCTGCTGTGCTTTGCCAGCTAGAAAGTCCAAAGGATATATTTCTACCTCCTTGTTGTGTTGTTGGGATGTTTTTTTTTGTTTTGTTTTTTTCCTTTCAGTACTGTGGAGAGCTATTAGGTTACTTTGATCTAAATATGTAAATCAAAGCTGCAAAAGCTCCCTGCTTCCAACTGTACTAAAGGCACTGGAATGAGGTAAAAGAGCCTGTGGCAGATAATTCCAACATATAAAATCCATGGAATAGCTCAGCAAGAAGAACTTGGAAAGACTTCTGTAAAATATAGGGACTAACAGATGTCTTGACAGAAGAAAATGAGTAATAGTTTGAATAAAACAATCTTTGCTTCAGATGATATTCTGCTGCACGCTCTGAAGACTGAAGCTCTGTGTTAGTAGCCAAAAGAGCAGGCATCATTTCAGATGTGAGTGAAGTGTGAAGTACAAAGCTCTTTGCATCAAGAGCTTTGTCTAGCAGCTCAGTCAAAGAGCCAGAAATGGACACGTACACTGAAAGACAAAATCAAGTCATTTGTATCAAAGCAATTGATTTAGCAAAAGCAATGCTATGAAAACCCTTCCCTGTTTTACCTAGTTTTACTGTCTGTTGGATTTCCCTCAGGGTACAAGAACTGGCAAGAAGTGAGTCTCTATGTCAGACTCAAAGACGTGTGTAACTTGAGATGTAGTACTAAATTAAAACTCCTGTCACACAGGAACTACTTACTATAATTTATGTCAAGGTTAATGGAGTAAAAAGTATTGGAGTATTTTAAATGCTGATTTTGCATTGGCATTGGCATTGCATTGGCATTGGCATTGGCAACAAAGACATGTTGCCAATTAGTATCACTGCAGATTTTTTCTTATGTACTGAAGGATACTTCAATGTGTCTCAAAATGTATGTCTTTTTTACAGGAAGTTGAAGAAGTTTTAGATAAACTGAGAATCAGTCAGGAAAATCAAAGGTGAGTCTTAAATGTTCAAATATCTATGTCAGTGATTACACAGGAAGTGTTAGAGTGATGGAAATGCCTTTTGTAACAACTTCCTGGGCCAAAGACAAATTAGTCATTAATAGCAGCCATGTTCAGGTGTGAATTTTAGAGCACACGCAGTAGCATCTGGAAGTCATAATCAGATATTATAGATTTGATTTCAGTATGGTGCTAAGTGTTAAATAAGAAAAATCAACAATGGAAATTATGTATAATGTTTGAGTAATAACTCTGATTGCTTCAGTTATTTATTTAGGAATAGAACAGAGACATTACGGCACTTGTTAAGCCTTCTAAGTTTTCTGACAGTGTCCTGCTGATATTTTTTCACACCTGATGTGGAGGAGTTCCATCCCTTGTCTGTTCTGACATTGCTCACTAGCACCAATTTTGGTGACTTCTCTGTGAAGTGGAATTTTTTTATGTTGGGAAATGGCTTGAGACTTGTTTCACATAAAAAACTTTTTTTTTTTTTTGAGAGGTGGATTATGGTGTCATCTCAAGTATCTGAGCATGTAGCTTTGGTTATTGATGCTACCTGTCAGAAGTGAATACTGAATATATTTGTTGCTGTGGTGCTTTCAGTATTTAGGTCTAGCCCAAGACTGTTTATTCTTGGTTATACTTTTAATGTTCCAAAGCCTTGGATGAAGAGCCATCCAAGCTGAAACAGCATGGAAGAAAGGCTGTCTCTACTTATTCATCCACTGTGAATGTCATGAAATGCACATAGATAGGTATAGGTTTCAACATAATGTGGCATAGCTCCAGGTTGGTTGCAAGTTGTAGTGCTGCTCACAGGTTTGCTTTTCATACCTGCAATACAGTTTTACAAAACCTGAGCAAATGTCAACCATAACTAAGGCTCTGTATGGATTGAAAAAAAATACATCTATAAAATAGCTAGAAAGTCTAGTTTACTGTCAGAACAGAAGTTAGCTTTTCACTCATGTGCCCTGCTGTTGTCCACAGGCATTTTTGCACCTACAATTTATAGGTATAAGAAATTGATGCATCCAAGCAAATCAGGTAGTGGCAGGCTGCCACTTTTAATTCCTGAGTTTGCTGCATGCCTAATTTGTTAGTTTGTATCTGCACGTGTAATGCAAATGATTTACTCTATCAGCCGGAGATAGATATTGCAAGTTAGTAAAAGGCCCAAGCATCACGCAGAAAGGCTCACTGACCTTAATGCATTTTGGGTTAGCCTTTTAGGTTTTCAGACATTAGGCAGGCATTATGGAGTTGTCTTCTGGTGTTACAACACTAAAGGAATGGTTTCTCAAATTTAGATGACAGGTGGTGTTTTCTGCCATAGGGCCCGGAACAGTTGCTAAAGGTTCATGTTGTGTTTTTCTGTGAGCTATACACTTTCATGCACAGTTATGAGATTGTTGGTAAAAATCCAAAATGATACTTATAGACTCCAAAGAACAAGATCCACTAATTTAGAAAAGGTTGATTCTATTTTCATCTTATTGCCAACATTTGGTGTTAAAGGGGATATGTGTTATTTGCTGACACAGACAGAAATTTTTACCTTTAAATTGTATTAGCAATGTAATAATATTTTTTTTTCAAACAAGAATATTTTTTTTTCAAGCAAAAAAGAATCCTGAACTCAGATATTTTGTGATTTTTAATTTTCAATTAATTTCTAGCTTAAATTAGAAAATGATGAATTCTAGGAGTTTATGGACTCTCAAAATTAAGGTTCAGCTTCAGTTAACTTACTGCTTCTGACTCTTTGATTAAGTTGAGAATTGCCAACATCTGATTTCATGAGGTGGTACGTACTGTTACAGTAGACTTTTGTTGTTGGACATCGGCAATGCAAATAGCTCTCAATTCAGGAGCTGCTACCTAATGACCTAAGACCACTAATACATGATAATTTCATGAACATGGAAAGTAACCCGCTTTATGGTATGAAGTTACTGTACATTATGCTGTTAAAATTTCCTGGATGGATGCATTCATTTAGCTTAATGAGGGGAAGGGGAGAAATTGGAAAAGAACAACAGTAAAGCAAAGCATGAATCTAAATAGTCTCCCCCCAAACAGCATGGAGAGCACTTAGTAGACAATGGCATATATGTAACCTCCTCCTTAAGTTTGCAAGACTTGCTTTGCCAGAGCTGAATGCTAGTAGATCTAGAAGTTTATGGGCAGTTACAAAATTATATGCAAAATTACATGAATGTGTGTTGGTAACTGATAATTACGTTCCCTTCAGGAACTGAACATAAGGCAGGATAGCTGAGGTGGTAAGGATGATATACAGGACCTGTATAAATAGGAGAGTCCTTTGATCCTTCCCTTCAAAAAGATATCGATGGGTCATGGTCTAAGAACATGTACAACAGGAAAGGTGCAATCAGGATGATAAAACATGATCCTGCTTGCATCTGCGTAGAAATTAGAGAGCTGTGCATGAACCTACCTTCTGGTATTTCTTTGACTTTGAAATGAGAGTTGCATGACCTGCAGGTCAGGTATGGAATTTAATAGATAAAAGTCAATGTCATGTGAGAGACCAAACTTGGAAGAAAACGAAGCACAGTTCTGTCTGAGAGGATAATAGGATATATTTTTTTAAAAATTAAAATTTGGGAATGTTATTAAGGTGGAATAATTGGTCAGCCAAAAGGCTATTAGAAATAAAACATAAAGGTAATTAGTAGTAGATATAGTTGAATACAAGGTTAATTAGTCTCATTTGTATTATGTTAATTATTAAAAGTAATCAGCCCTGGGATACTTACAGAAGCGCTCTCACTAAATGTTTTAAAAAATGTAACCGAAAGACTCTTACAATTTGCTTCCAGCAGAGCTTATGTACCTTTTAAAGATACACACTGTCTTGGGATATTTGCATAATAAGATGCTTTATGAAATGAATGTCCAAAATTCTGTGCCTTCCCCCAAAGTTATGAATCACATTTCTGGAGCTGGCATTATTTTATTTCTCCAGGACAGATCAGGGAGACAACACATTAACAGTAGCATGAGATTTCTGAATCAAAGCCTGTCTTGAGGCATAATTAAAGGAGAGCGTCAAATTATCTGAAGTCAAAACTGTATCACGCTTTGCCCTTAATGCACGTAAGATAACTTAGATGACATTTAATTAGAGGCAAAGCATGGATTAATACTTATTTAATATCTAAGTAGAAGCTTCCCTCAGGTGCTTCCCTCAGATTGTCCAGTGAATTGGGGCAAATATTTAGCCTGTGTCTGCAGCTAAATAAATAATTTGCAGCAAACAATTTACTTGGCCAAGTTTCTACTGTTTCTGCAGCAGGAATGTGATTTCTTCAGGCTTAGCAGTTATCTGATGACAAACTTTTTGTTTTTAATGCTCATTTGAGAATTAAAAATATTCATATTGCAAAAGGTTGAATGCTATTGTTTAGCTGTAAATGGAGGGATCAAGTCATATGTTTTTGTTTGTTTGCCTGGTTAGATGGTTGTATCCTCAGCTCTAGTGGCATAATGATATTCCTTTTGGACTCAGCTTTCTGTTCTCATTTGTATTGGTTAACTGTCTCTCAGGACTTTGTAGAAGGTGGCTAGAAAACAACTACAAAATGTGATGAAATATATTCTTTTAAATGTAAGTAAATATTTAGCAGGACGCTCCCCTACTCCCACTCCTGCAGGCGGCCATATGTATTGTCAGGTCTTAACAGCTCTGTTTGAGCTGTCATTGTAAGAAAGGAAGGCAGCAGGAAAGTAAGCTATGATGTGGAAACAATGACATGCACACTCAGCATAATAAAACCTCATGAACCAATGCCATGGATAGAAACCATCTTTGCTTTCAGAGTATAATACCAGATCTAGAAAAGGTCTCTCTCTTGGTCTCTGTTCTTTGGAAAGGTGTAGAGGAGAACAGCATATCTTTACATTCTAGAGCTGCTGCATCCAGTTGAGGAGAACTGGCAGGTTGATGGTAGATTTCTGCCTAGATCTATTCCCACAAATTTCAGTCATCTAATAAGATGTTAGAGAGGATGAATCATCCTCTGGAGATGAATCTGTATCTCTCTATAAGCAATCTCAAGTGCATGAAGTTAGTAAATTAGTCTTAGTTCCTTTTGTATGGCTCACAATGGGAAGACTCCCCAGTGCTGCCCGTGTTTGTATCGGGGTGTTTGTTGTTACTGACTTAGATCTCAGTTTCTGCTCAGTGATTTTGTTGGTTGTATGCTATGTTGTTTTTTTTTAAGAAGGCATGGAAGCAAATAGAGGGTGTCTTGTTACCTGAAAATTAAGAATGAGTTTCAGACAATCCAGAAAAAAATAAGGGTAATGAAGCATAGGAAGATAAATTTTCAGCATTTCAAATGTATTCTTAACATCTTGACATTGTCCAAGTGGAATCTAAGATTGAAAAACTACTGTTGGACTTTAGAATCAAATATTATAATGCACTTTTAAAATCAGAAATGTGATTTCATTTTTGCATACATTACTGTGGATAGCTATACTATCTGCATAAAGAGGTATTCTCATATAACATTTTTTGAAAATATCTAGTGCTAATAATTGTTATATTAAATAGCTGTGTTCTATATAGTTTTCAGTAGACACTAACCTCGTTCCGTTGTGGCTCCTTTCCTTATAGGAGCAGCAGCAGGTATTAATGAAACTCTCAGGACAGAACTCACAAGTGGAAGTTATTAAGTAAATTGAAGAAGCATATTCTAAATAAGATACATACAGTAGCCTTGAATCAGACCTTGAAGTATGGTGGTGCATACCGACATATGAACATTGCTTACGTGAGCCTTTTCACGATCCCTAAATTTTGGCTTTCATTTTATGAAACCTGACTATGCAGAACTTTTTGAAAGCATGAGTTGGTTTCAGATTAAGTGAAAGCATCTGCCTCATTTTGCAGGAAGTCTAAAAAGCAGGTTAAAGAAAAGAACTAGTCCTTTCAACTGGAAGAGGCGTTGTTGGGAATACATGTAATTAAACTTCTGCTATGAGGATTGTTTCTGTTTATGAAAGAATGTGAAGAAAAAGTAAGAAGGAGACAGATTACACAAACTGCATAGCTGTAACCATACCAAAGAAACATTTTATTTTGGCCCATGCAGGATCAACCTGGAGGCAATGGAATCTTCTTTTTGTCAGCTTAATAAGTAATCAAATGGAAAGGGGACATAGGAACATACACACTTCGCAGCAAGCAGGACAAAACCAGAGATGTCAGTGTCAAATGGATATGTTTGCATTCACTGGAGGGACACTCAATCCAAGAGACTCATAGACTGTACATCCTGGTTTAACCAAGGTACGTAGTCTACTGCTGGCTGCCTTGGAGAAGTCTTTTTTTAAACAAAACAAACGAGAAAGAACCAAACCCACCATTTCAAAAAAGGAAAAAACCCAACAGCACAGGGGTCTTAGGATTCCTTGAAGGTGTTTCTTATTTGGGAAAACTAAAAGGCTATTTCAGGTTGGGGTTTTTTTGCTATTTTTTTTAATATCAAATAATCAAATTTCATGAACAAGTCGTCGCTGTAGTAAGTGACACTGCAAGACACTAAGTTGAAGAAGTTACTTCGTGGAGCTGACTTATTGGGTTTTTGCCTTGTGTTAGGTGCAGATTCATAAAAACCGTAACTGTAAGTAAAATATCCTTAGTTGTCATCTTCTACTTTCCTTCTGGCTCAGGCTGCTGTCTACGATGAGAGACACATAAAGTCCAAATTCTGTAGTAGTGCCTGTGGTCTCACACCGTTTCAGTATCTTGCTTGCATTGGACTCCCATGGGATCCACCAATGAGGCATTACTGTCCCCGTCTTAGACATAGACATCTCAGAGAATTCTTCCAGTTTGTCCTAAAAAATGTATTTTAAACTTTTCTTTTCTTTTCTTTTTACACCTGTAGCCCCTTTATCTTGTCTTCTGAGGAAGAGTACAAGAACAGGGATGATTAGAGGAATTAACAGTGTCTCCCAGTTTCTGGTGAACCCCTTTTTGTTTGAATCTGCCATCTTTTGCCATCTGTGTTACTAGACAGTTAAACAAGCCATGATAAAAAAAGAAGACAGAAAGACAGTAGCATTATCTTTATGACTTGCTGCCCAAGGTTTCATTTGGCTGTGGAAACCTGCCATAGAATGACATTGTCATCAAGAAGTGAGGCTAGGATTTTCTATGGGTAACGAGTAGTCAGAATTATAACAGTTACTGTTTAAAACAGAAAAAGAGCTGAAAGCAAGCCAGAACCCCTCAGTAATATCTAATCTGTGGAGTAGGAAGACACCATCATACAGCAGCATATGGTGCCGCTTGCTGCTGGAGACAGCATTTTGTGGAAAATGTTTTATGAATTTGGGCCCATGGTTCCAGTTCTCATGTCCTGTTTGGATAGCTGCTGCAATTTGCAATTGCCCAGGAATGTACTCTATGAGGATAACTTAAAATACTATAGCCACAAAGTCCCAAATTCCATATTTGATATCTCTCTCTTTCTTTTTTTTTTTAAAATGTTTTGTTTTGGTTTGGTTTTGCTTGTTTGGAGCCTGTCTGATCATTTCAGTGAAATCAGGGCAGGGGAAAGTGATTTGAACTTTCTTTCAGGGACAATGCATGCATTTGTCTCACAATATAAAACAGCCATTACCCAGGTATGATCTATACTCATGTATGAGTACTTATTAGTGTTCTGTGAACAAGAATGTGCGTTTTGAACTCACCAATCATTACAGCAGATTTTTAATAATTCTTTTCTTGTAACCCTCAATTTATTTTTATTACATTTATGAAATAAATGTAGGAGCTCCCAGAAGGTGAATGTAATATTATTTTGTGCTCACCTCTCATCAGGGACTCTGCCAGAAGTTTACAAACATCAATTAAGTTTCACCATGCTGTCATCTGGGAAATAACTTTTCTTACACCCATGTTACAGATGGATAAACAAACAGGAGCTAAATAACTTGGCCTGGATCATGTAGCAAATGGGGAATAGAGTTCTCACACTGTCTTCCAGTCTCTCACCCGGGTCTAACCAGTAAGCATGCTGCCAAATAGTTTATTTACATTTTGAGACTGTTTTTAATGAACTAAGTTGCCATTTCCTTTTCTTCTGAATCACTCCAAACTTCCCAACATTTGATTTTAATAAAGTTTTCACATACTCAGGCTAGTATTTATAGTTAAAGGTAATATTTATCCTCACCTTTGGTTGCTTCTAACATTTGTGTACTCTGTTAACACAGGATGATACCAAGCAAAGCACAAATCATTTTTTGTAGTTCCTCTTATGATGTGTTCTCACTAAACAGTGGCTTTTGGATGAGTTCTTCATGCCCATATTATAAATTGATCTCTCCAGTTCCTTAATTAGTTTCATTTTTCCTTGCACAGAATCTTTTCCGTTTTCTAATATTTTTATGGTGGTGGTTGATAAGACATGCCCAAGAGGAAGAGGAGCTGGGATTTTTTTCCTGTTGTGGATTCTTATACACTTATTCATTCTGGTTGGACATTCTGGTTGGTAAACTTCTTTTATTATTTTTTATTTTTAAATTTTTCAGTGTAACGTTTTTCTTCCTGTATTGTTGGTAGCCCCTTTCAACCTAACAGTGACATATCTAATTGTGGGTGGAAATGGAAAGCTTCTAGTTTTTACAATTGCTCTCCTTCCATTTCATCTGTAGGTAATTAAAATTTTCCATAGGGCTTTTTTAAAGGCCATCTCAGTTCTTCTTCATATGTGATATTAATTATAAAGGCATAAGGACGACTACTACAGTAGTCTATGACACTGGAGGGTTTAGTTCTATGTGAAAAATAGGTCATTATTGTCACACTATTGGAAGTTCCTGGAATTATTTCTTATGGAGAAAAGATGGTGCCAAAGAAAACTTGGTACATTATGGAACTGACAACTTGTAAATTTTAGGGACATTCTCTGAGGAGAAAGCCATCCTTACCTAGCCTAAGAGTTTTAGAAATGCCAACTGTTTCTTTCTGATTTTGGCACTGAACTGTTTTTTGGACAATCATTGGAACAGATGGGTAGGTACGCTATGATAATAAGCAGCATTATTATTTTAAAATATGTCAGATTATACCTTACATATTGGTTTAGGGTGCAGTGGAGGTCCATTATTACCCTGAAGTGACTGGTCACCGTTGTATCTGAATAATAGTCAGTAACACAGAGAAGATATACATGTGGACTTGGAAACTGCCCAGACTGCCCCTTTTGCTCCAAGAGACTAGCAGTCTGTCAAGCACCACAGCAGTCACTAGCTGACTGCTTGCCATTTGGGCAAGTGATAATCACATCTAATCATGCCCAGGGGACACCACTGTTTCCGAAGCAGATGGGAGCAGCCAGGGGGAGGGAGATCAAAGGACATCTTTGAAGGAAGAAGTGATGAGAAAAAAAAGATTTGAAAGGGAAGATCTGAGGGGCTGGGGAGAAGCAGAAGCAGGGAATCCCAAATCAAATCCTCTTCTGTTTAAAAATTTTATTTCCTTTGATTGTGCTAAGCAACTAGATGCTGGGACTTGAGTTCTGGATGTCTAACAGTTGGTTCCATGTGAACCTTTAGAGCTGACTGGAGTAGGAAGATACCTTTTAATCTTTTTTTTTTTTAAATTTCTGTAAATTTTGTAACTCATCTCTTTAGCTTCTGTACACAAAAGGTTTATTTTACATTTACTTTAATCTGGTTTGAGTTCAGGTTGATTTCAGGGTGTTGGCAAATGCCAAGATCCATTACTTCTTCTGGGTAGGGAACCTTAAACTTGATGGCAGGGATTTAATATTTAATTTTTTTTTCCAATGTGCAGAAAATCTATTGTTCTTGGTTTCCAAAAGGAATCTCAGCACCTGCCCAGCTGCATGGGCATTTCCAAGCTGATAATTGAAGTGTATGTGGAAGCAGCTTCTTTTGCCTAACAGTATTAATTAAGTACAGAATAACCTGACACTCCAAGAAATTGGTGGTATCCAACATTTAATTTACAAACAATTTTACAAAATTGTGTAGGTGATACTTACTCCCTTTTCTGAAAAAAAAAAAAAAAAAAAAAAAAAGAAAAGAAAAAGTACTCTTCTTGTCCTTGGGAAGCATAACACAAGATTCATTACATTGGCTAGAGGGGATAAGCTGAGGAGGGGATTTTTCATAAAGGTAAGAATGGAAGAATAAGCAATATGAAGTGGACGATATAAATGAAATATTAAAAGAGAAAAGACAAAAAGACACTGCTCTCATACATTCTGCAAGCAAGAATTATATTCCAGACCTAGAATCAGTTTAGCAGAGGAGAGCCTGAAGCCAAGTGTTACAGTTTAAGGAACTAAGATAGAAATCCCATCCATATTCTAAACATGGATACAAGCACAGTAGACATAGTCTCTGGAAAACTCAGTGTCGTTTAGGATATGAACAGTTAGCAAATCCTGTGTATTCTAGACAATATTCTTTACCTTAATGGTGAATCAAGGAACTAACGTAAAGCCATCTTCGACAGATATGGCTTTCCTCTTTCCTTCTGTCCTTGTGGTGTTTATAGTAGTGTTTCTAATACAGATGCTACTTATAGGATACCAACTTACTGCAAAGTGGAAACTTGAAATTATTTTTTTTCTTTTGCTTGTACCTCTTATAGAGTGTCTTTAATTTAGTCCCCTTTTGCCAATGTTAGTGTTTCCTACTAATGAACCCTCAAGGTCTTTGTAGAAGTTTCCACCCTTAAAACAGAACATTTTCTTCATTTAGTCCCAGGATCCACTCCTAATTGGATTTAAAGAGGTACTGTTGGAACTTTTATTAAGCAGAGATATTTCTCTTTTCTAGCAGAATTGCTGTTTTCTTCTCAGATTGTTCTCCTGCACTCTGAAAATCAATTATAAATGCCATGTAAATATTATTTTATTCATGTTCTATTCATAAAATGAGAAATTATATTGAAAACAGAATGGCCTTTAAAGCCAACGTTATTTGCATTGTGCTGAAGATGACACAGCCTTAGATGTGAACTTAATCTGGCCTTGGATGTTAAAAACAATAAAAAGATTTTCTATAAATACATTAGTAACAAGAGGAGGACTTGGGAGCTTGCCTCATCACTTTCCTGAGTGTTAGCTAGAACAGCTTTCTGAAATACAACTTGAAGTCTTCCTAGGAGGCATCTGGCTGATTTCTTCTTGCAGTCTTTGAAAGGGAATTAGCTTTTAACGATGTTTCAGTCATGCAGTTTGATAGAGGGGAGAAGACTGTGTCCTTCACTAAAAGTGAAACATCATTTAAATAATAAAAAGGACCAAAACTTCTGAATACTCAGGAGAACACAAAAGTGACAGTGGACAGTTTGTCTTAAATAAAAACAGAACTCTTTCAGTGGCAAAACCCTTACCACCATGCCAGCAGTACTAGGATTTCATTCTCAGATTTAGTATAATAGATGAAATGATGTAGAGAGAAGGCTCTGTTTGTTGCCAGATTGTGCATCACAACAGGTAAACACAGAAAATGTGAAGAACATCTGCTTCCAAAGGGATGAATCCCACAGAGAAATCTTTGGAGTGAAGAAGACCTTTATGGGCAGGATTCATTAGAAAGTGGAGGAAGCCTCTGATGGCTTATTCTGTAGGCTTATCAACTCGTATCCATCCTGTAACCATCCACAAAGGGTTCTTCTTATTACTTTCATGTTAGATAGTGTTTCCCCTTATAGGTGACTACGCTATGTCATGGATAGCTTTTCAGTTCTGCAGTTCTCTTGGTTTGCTCACCTCATTTAGCTCAGGAAACCTTTGTTTTCTACTCATAAGGAAATAAAGGTAACTTTCAGGATGGCAAATTACCATCAACAGGCAAAAAAGGCTTACTATTCTCTACTACCTTAAAACAAAGAAGCTCAACTCCTTAAATTTTTGCAATGTCTGTCTGTCCGTCCCGTGCTAGGCACCTACTATCTATGATTGTGACTCCAGTACAATATCGCTTCAAGTGAGCAAGTAGTTCCCCATTATTAGCTGCCAGGAATGCAATACTTACCTCAAGTCATTACAAAATCTAGACATGACATACAGTCAAAGAATGGCATGCATTTCTTCTATGTTGTTTTTCTAGTTAATTAAGCCATTTTTCAAAGTGATTAAATTATTTAACCTAGAACAGTTGGTGTGTTCATTCTCTTTTATTTTTTTTCCAATAAACGAAATGCAAGAAATAGGTAATAGTGATAAGATATTGCAATTAACATTTAGTTGTTAATGAAAAAAAAAAGGAACCCAAGCATATGATGAAATTAGTTACCTAAGTGAGTTTAGAACATAATATGTAAAGCTGCCTGTGTATACAGTGAAAACCTAGTTATTAAGTTACCACCAGCTGTTTGATGATGTGAACAAAGTGATGCACCTATTAATGTCTACATAGCATCACCTGTCTAATTACGAGCAGATTCAAGTGTCTAAAATCTCCATCGTCTTTGTCTCTTTGCTTGCTTTCATAAAGCACAGTATTTTGGCCCAATGGTTTGACTAGGAAATACTAGGCAAGACTAGGAAATACTGCTGTGTGGTCCTCAGGATCCTGTGGAGTAGAGCCAGCTCAGAACATCCTGGTATCAAGATAACTGTTGGGAGCAATCTGGACATTTTAGGACCTACAGGTGGATATGGAAAGGTTTGGTGTAGGGCCAGAGGGGTTGGTCGGGGAGCAGCTAGTGATATTTTATGAAAGCTTGAATATATAGAAGTTGGTAATACATCTTTTAGGAAGCTGTGGATGGAATGGGACCTTTGAGGTCTGTGAGTTGTCTCCTCCTCCCTTTTTCTCTTCTCCAGACTTGTCCTCTCCCTTTTCTCCCCTCCAACTATTTGAGGTTTAAACCTTTGCTCTACAGCCCCTCCTGATACCCACAAACCATAATTTCTCCATGCAGACATTTGCTTCTACCATCATACACCTGCTTGCTCTGCCCCTCCTTCCTATTTCAGGGGTCACACAGGTAGTCTGTTATCCTGTGTACTTGCTGGGTCTGCCCATGCCTCCAGCTGGCCCACGGGCTGGATCTGCTCCAGACGAGTTCCCTTCAGAGAAGCTGCAGCTGTGTCAGATAAAAGGGCACCAGCAGCTGGGGAAGGTGGTAACACACAGGAAGGGTTTTGTGATTGCTCTCAGTGTTTCCTAGTATTAGGCTTGCATAGCGTGTGTTTAAGGTTGTAATAATGTTTCCTCTTGAAGTATGTCTGGCAGATGTGATCTTGTTAGGAGGCAGGACCAAGCTGGAGACAACTTTGTTCAGAAGGTATGCTAATCCCACAAAAATTATAATGAGGAAAATGTGCAGTTGTCAAGAGCAAGATGCACTAATGAGAATACCCATAGCTTGCTGAAGCAATATGAATTCAAGGTAGAAAGCTGTTTTTTGGAAGTGGTAGGCTTTTATGTAGACTTGGGACACTTGTATGCTCAACTGTTTTAAAAACAGTATTCAAACCTGTACCTCTTATTCTTCTAAAGTGAAGATAGGAGTGGGGAGACAGATTCAAATCTAAAAAAAAATAAATCCAAAAATGTGAGCTAGCTATTATTCAGGTGCCAAAGGGTTTCTGAGACTTTAATTAGAGATGTTATAAAGGTAATGGTGATGGAAGAAACAAGTCAGAAAAGCCCATGCAGATAAGGTGTGGTGTGCTTCAGTCTGCATAATGGGAAGAAGGGTGGTAGCAAGTTGTGCAAACACAAGATTAAATGAGAAGCCTTCACTTTAGAGGGATGTCAGAAGCAGACAAGCCTGTTTTTCCCTTTGGGATTTGCTTTTAAGTTTTTAAGTGCTTTGGTGGTGGTGTCTGTGGATATTTTCAGTGATGATAAGGGAAGGTGGCGCTGCACCGATTTGATGTGTATGGGTTCAAACCCACTTGGGCTAAATTATACCTCTGTTCTAGAGTTCTGCAAGGGTTTAAAGAAGAGATTTCTTGTGTATCCTCTTGTTATTTTGTTTTGAAAGACAGCAGCTTCTAGCTTCTTTTGGCTATGGGGCAGGAATGTGTGTGGGAGGGGAAATCTTTACTGGCCACGGTGTATTGCTTTTGGCTTGTTTGGAGCGTTCCTGGAGGGTAGCCTTTTTAAGGATGTCTGTGTGTTTCTGCCATGTCTGATCTAATGTATCGACTCCCTTGGTGTTTCCCTGTCTGCCATGAGCTGTTTGCATTCTTTGGTTTTTGGCAGCTGCTGAGCTGCCACCGTCCTCTCTGGGCAGTGGAGTGATGCCCTGTGGGCAGCCAAACAGGGCAGGAACCTCCAAAAGTAGCCTCCCAGTTCTGCTCTGGGGTGTTGGTCACATTGAAGGAGGTAATACTTTTTTAAATAACTGTTTCAAGGTGAAGTTATGAATAACATTGAGTGGAATTGGATCTTTAGGAAGCACAATTCCTTTTAAAAAGTTATCATGTGGTCTCAGTAGTTGTCTAGGACCTGTAAATGACTGAGTCTCTCATCTGCAGAGATGCTCAGGAGACCTCCTCTGGGAGAAAGGTTGGTGCTGAGGGATGGCTTTCTGCTGATGTGTGTGAAATTAAGGAGTTCCTGGCTGTTTCTATGAAAAGGCAATGACAATTTCAGTAAACCATGACTATGTCATTTGTTTAATTTGGAATTAAAGCTAAATTTGTGGTGATAGAGCAGTACCTCTCTGTATGTACTGCTAACACTACCACTGGATAGAGAACTGCAGATGTTGTTTTATTCACTGTTTTTATAAGTTTTAAGCTAAGATCTGATTTCTGTAGCATGCAAATGTGCACAAGTGTAATACCACCATCTGTATCTATACCTACATATTGTCTCAGTGTAAAAGCAAAGGTATTTAGTAGACTCCCTTCAATGCTGTTACAATTTCCCACATCTGCACCATCAGTCTTGCTATATGTTGCCTTTTGTTATTATTGCTTAGTTGAGGAAACACAAGCCTTCTAACTACTAGCATGCTCTATTTTTGAAGTGCAGATACATGCTCTGAATACAGTGGTAAAGATACCCGAACTCTTTTTTTTCCCCCTACAGGTAAATGGTCTGGTTTATAAGGTATTCTGCCTCAATTGCTCTCATAGGACTTTTTTTGGTGTGTTTTTTCTTTTTTTTTGGGGGGGGGGACGGGGAGGACTGTTTCATTTTGTGTCTAATACTGAAATATTTTTGGGTGTGAAGACCAGAACCCAAGTGTCCCGATTCCCACCTAAGTGTCCCAGTGATCCGTTATTTACTCTTCTCTCCCACACCTGGTAAACGTTTCAGTGTCTCATGAAAGAGGAGCAGCGTGCACCAGAGAAAGGACTGCCATGGCTAGGACACACTCCTGTGCTCTGGGTGATGCAGCTCTGTCCAGGCAGAGGAGGGAGCTTACATCCAGCCTCCAACTTCCTCACCTCAGCCTGTAATTGCCAAGCTCCTTTTAGTCAAAAGGTGGGTACTACCCGGGGTGCTTCCCCATGCATCTCTCGGTGTGTTATGTATTCGTGCTGGGTTGTGTTTCTCAGGTTGCCTATTTTCAGGTTGCCTGTTTCTCAGAATACCTATATTGTGAGTTTCTGATGGAAGTAGCTAGGTGTCTGCTTACGAAAGGTGGTGGCGCCGTCGACACGCAGGGTAGCACAGTTTCAGTTTTTGCTTTCACTGAGTTTGTAGAAACTTCTGATGTCCCAGATATCTAAGTGGATTACTGCCAATTTTTGGTTACTCTCTTGTATGTAGGCACCTACTAGTTTACCCAAATGGCATCTTTGGCGTTTAAGTGTGGTTTGGTATTTCCCCGAGGCTGTGGAGTGGCTGTGGTGGCAGTGCATGCTGTCAGGCACTACGCTTCAAGTTTTCAGCAAAACAGCTGGAATCCTTATTTTTATATTTCTTTACTTATAATCTTGTGGATGGTAAGAAAAGAGGAGGAAAAATAGTAGGATAGACATGTCAAAATAGAATCTGGCTAATAGTAATGTGATGAAAAGCACTTTAAAACTACTTAGAAAAATGTAAGGCTACAGCAAGCTTTAGATTATCTTGTTTGTGCGTTTCAGGCTATGTAACTAGGTTGATCCTTACAGTCTGCGTTAAGTTAAACTGTTTCATCACTTAGAAAACTAAAATACCAGCATGTTCCAGGCCTAGCCAGTAGCAAACCTAGGTACTTCATGCCCAGGATCACTTTGATACAATGAGCTTGCTTAGTATGCAATTAACATAATTATCTCAGTGGATAATTTCTATCTCTGCAAAAGAAAAATGTAGTGTAGAAAACCACCATATTTCTTCCTGATCTTACCATTTGTGGCTTCATAATTGCTATTTTAATCTCTTCCACCTTGCACCAAAAAAAGACTGGGGAGCATCTAAGTTGTGAACAGCAGTATTGCTACTGTATCTGCCTAGCTGGGTTAGCGAGTGCATGTCTGTCTATGCTCTAAGAAAGAGGATTTTCTGGAGGAATTATCTTATTGCCTCAGATTTTTGTTTTTTACCTATGAAATCTGTGTACTATGGTGGTATGGATATTTGATATTGTGCAGGTAAATTAGGTTGATTAATCCTTCCAGGAGAAAAAAAAATACACAGTGCACAGTTTTTCTGGCTTAGATAAGCAAGATTCTGTATATTTTTCTGAAGTGTGTACATGCAGAGAGGCAAAGGGTTATTAAAAAGTATATTATCACTGTTAAATACACAAAATAATTCATTTATTTGTGTGTGCTGTGCTTCAACATAAATCGGTGTGAACTTGAAAGACACTTTCTACTATTTGAAATATATCCACACTGTTATCTTAACAAATGCTGCTCTCTGCTGCAAAGTCAAAGTATATTTGAATATAAGGGCACTTACAGTATATTTATGTCATCTTGGGGCAACCACAGGGAGAACTACTAAGGCTGTAAAGCCTAAGCAACCAGCCACCATCCATAATTGCGGACTTTTGTTATTAACCCCTGTGACCGGAATACTGCTGGACGTGGAATGAGACGCATAAAGTATTTATTGAGAAATAATAAGAATGCATTCCCCAAACTGAATTTTTACCTGCAGTCTCACAGCCTGACTTTGTGAAACAAAGGAATGGAAAGATCAGCCTGTTGGAAACTACTGGCCACAGGAAGGGGAAAAAAAAAAAAGACAAAAAAAGACAGTAAACCTGCAGTTGAAAAGCATTGTCAGACAAAAGGAATTACTTTACACCTTGCCTACAAGTGTATAAGAAAGCTTAAGCAAATTAATTGCTCTCTAAGTTCTCCCAGAACTGAAGCCTGGAACTAAGATGAAATTATGTTACGTTATGGCAACATCCATGTGCTTGTTTCAACTAATTATTGTTATTGTATAGATAGTTGAACAAAACCTGCTGTTATGTCTAGAGTCAGATGAACTATTTGCAGTAGCATAAGAAACTAGGCAAAATTCTGTTTCCGACACTTTTGAAAATAGATGTCCAATGTAGTCAATTGCAACAACCATCTTTACCACCTGATACTGAATTATACAGTGGGGCCAAGGAGGGGTGGGGGAAAGAAGAGTGATGGTGCTCTAACCATAAGAGAGAATACAGGTGTAGATATTTTGATTGATATTCTTACCTCACTTGAGGGTAATCTTCACACTTCTGAAGAGGACCACTATACGCTCAAAACGAATGCTGATGTTTTAAGTAGGCCTTCAGTGGTGTCCAAGCATTATGCCGGCAGTCTGCACTGAGGTAATTTTTTTTCTTTTTTTTTTTGTCCTATTCATCAGACCTGTCAACCAGCTGATGGATTTCCTTCGACTCCTCCCCCCCAAGAACCACCTATGTTGTTACAAAACCCAGAAATGCTCTCTAGGAGAGAAAAATTTTACTTAGGTATTAGACCTAAGTAAATTCTATTTTTGAAAAATTGTTTTTTGACCCAGTTACCTGTTGGTGTCTGCAAAGTGTGTGCTCTGTGGAAAAAAGAAAATACTCCTCAAAATGCTTGTTGTCAGCTAGAATGTTTCTGTTTGGCTGTCCAGCAATGATGTCCTGGGAAGCTGCAATTTTGATTCTCATTCACTTTTCTGCCGTATGGATATTCCCAACTCGAGTAGGGAACCCACATTTTATGAAGGTCATATACTTGTTAAGTGTGGAAGTGACAGGGCGTGCTGGGAGCTGAGGCAGTCTGGCCAAGGAGCACGGTTATCTGCTGAGGATGCCCCCTAGGGTACTTAATTAAAACTCCCAGCAGGCAACATCTGCATGAAAACAATTTCATTTTTGATGCAGACTGGAAGCTTCAGCTTTCTGATGGATTTTATTTTTTTTTCCCTTGGTAAAAGTCTATTCTATAGTGTATATGTAAACAGACCCTATGGATTCCATTAAAAACTTGCAAATTTCCTTTATAAATAATATTACTGTGGTGTTCTCACCATGTCTAGCATAAAGAGAAGTGTTGGAACTGTAATGGCGATCACTTGTGTATGCACGCGTGCTTAGCAGCTTACAGACAAATAGCCTATGCCTTTCTATGTCATTGAAATTAGTGGCATGTAGTAGAATTGGCCTAGCTCTTGAGTGGCAATACTGTGTGATGTTTATTCCATTGTTAGTTTAAAGGTATTATGGGTGCAAAAAAAATGAAAAAGAAATGAAGCTCCACAGGCAGAGCAATTACTAAATAGTATTCGGACTATTATACTCCAGACTGCTGGTCTAAGGTACCGTTCACAAGCCATGGCCATTTTTCCTGTTCTCTCCTGGTATCCCTGCCCTTAGCAGTACTTATTATTGACTTGGGAGTGAACACAATTAAAACTTTTTTCCAGTTCTTTCCCCTACACATCTTTAAACTTGATGGGGATTTTTAATATTGAAAATGCAAGTCAGAGAAGTTAATGTTCTAAAGCTTGGGGTGGATGATTACACTTGTTGAAAATGAAGCTCAAAATGAAAGACTAATTCAAGTAGCAGTAATGTTTTCAAAGTGTCTCTACTTCATGTCACAGGTGGCATAGCCTGCTATTACAGGCCCCAAAGCAGTTTTCATACTGGTGGCAATAAATCACATATATGGTGATCAGGGAGAAAGAAAAATAAGTGATGTCACTTAAGGAGGCAAACAGAAATACCTCAAAGGGAAAATGCTGTGGTAGGCATTGACGTCTCTTGGGATGGGAAGAAATATGGGAAGTTTATCTGCTTCTTACTACTGCATAGACATACTTGACCAGAAATGAGTATGGTTGAAAGCATTTTTAAAAAGTAAAAAACCAAAACATTAACAATGACAGGAGACCCTGACAGAAAATATGAAAACCACCTACAAGTGGTTTTGTAAGGGCCAGAGAAGCTGAATTAAAGGACTATGCTGTTGGACTTGTAGAACCTGAGAAAAGCCTGAGTATTCACTGGACATCTGCATGCTCAGTGCTAGGAATGGTCAGTGTATTTGAAAAATATGTTAGCTTACCCACTTTATTATTTCTTTGATCTATTATTTTTGCTGGCAAAAACATGGCTCTGCAAATTTCAATAGATGGCTAGTGCCCATACAGCAGATACTTATAAAGTATAATTACATAAGTAAAGCATTAACAAGGGATGATGCTTTACTGCCTTCCTCACATGAATGGTTTTTATAAGAACTATCCACATGGCTGAAACCTGGGGAGTCAGTCTTTATATTAGTGAAAAACTGAAGCAGAAAATTCTCCTTCCAATACCTGTGTGCATGTATGTGGGAAACTAAGTTAATTGTAAGAACAAAAAGGTGATATTTCATTATAACGCATGCTGAAATACCTATTTCTTTGCCAAGATGCTTCATAGCCATAACCCACCCCCACTTCCCTAATGTAATTTAATTGCATTTTTGAACAAGTGGAGGCTCACGATAACTTTTTTTCCTCTTTGAAAATAATTATATGAATGACTGCATGAATTCAGAAGGATGTTGCTTAAATCTTAATCACATATTCAGTAGCATTGAATTCTTACAAATGATATATCAGAAAATAATTTTATCTGTGGGATGTTTCCCCAGAACATCTTACAGCTCCTGCCTCTACTGTACCAGCAGCTGCAGCCAAGATGTTATCTTTCTCCTTGGAGAAGTTGTATGTGGATTTTAGTGAAGAAGATTGGAACACATCTAAGGCCTGATCTGCTGCAGGGGCTGAATCTCAGTGTGCACTCTGGCCAGCTCCAGGTCTGTAAGCTCTGGACCTTTGGTGTGGTGAGGCTGTCATGTATGTGTGGAAAGCTCCAGTCCTGTCCAGATGAAGGCAAAATTTCTTACATAGTCTGGTCTCAACATGGCTGCTGAGAAAAGGGGGGTATTATACAAAAACTGTTGGGTTGTTTTTTTGTGTTATGAGCTACAGATCTATTGAAGACTGAAGAACTCTTGATGTTTGCTTTTCGCATATTGAGCAAAAGATTACTTTTTTTCTAAGTGTCAAATCTGTCCCCATATCAGCCTTTCCATTTTTTCCCTCCTTTAAAAACTTATCTGTTGTGCTTAGGAAAAAAAAAAAAAAGGAATCAAAGCAACAATTTTTATGTAAGAGTTTCTTTTATTACTTAAAATTTATTAACTCGTATATTTTTGTAAGTGCAGAAATATCTTCGCATCCAAACCTGCAGGTTCTGGAGTGGGTAGTGTGTGTCAAAGATATTTCCTTGTTATAGTTTACCATCTGTTTAATTAAGTAGCTGCCTTTATTTACTTGCATTTTGCAGTAGCCTGTTTATTAACAAGTTATTTAATTTTAATTGATTGAGTTCCAATTACGAGAGGTAGTAACGCTGTCCTTTCAAAGCAAGGCAAATCGGTAAGAATCTGGGCTGCAGAACCAATTGTAGCACTCAATCCTTAGGAAACAAAGGGTATGGGTAAGCTAAATGATGGAATGTGTTGGAGGTCAGAAGAAAGGATGGCTTCTTGAAAGACAAATCCATTGAGGGAAGTCAGTGACGTGGACGCGTGCCTGGGAAAATCCTCCACCATGAACAGTGGGAAGGAATGAGAGATAGTGCGATTCATATGTGCTTCCTCTTTTCTTGTACCACTTCCAAAGTGTCTGCTTATCAACACTGTCAGTGACAAGGTACTGGATTAGGTGGACCTCTGATTTAACTGAGGATGACCATTTTCATGCTTGTAGAGTTGCTAAAGCTTAGTTTGGATGTGGACCCTTGGTAGCTGTTTTAAATGATATTCTGCCTAAACAAGGTGTCTGTTTTCTTGCAAGTGAAGGCAAATGTAGGCTGAATATCAAGCAAATAAAACCATCCTGCTAAAAGGCTTTGAGCTGGCTTGGATATCTCTGTACAGGGTGTGTAGGCAAAACCTTTAAAACATCTGAGGAATGGACTGAAGAGGACACTATTCACATTTTCATGTCTAAAGTTATTATTTAGTTTTACTCTAGAATCACTTAAATATTCTGCAGAGGCTGGTGTTTGCATAAGCAGAAATCAGGTTTGCTGTTGAACCTGTCTCATCAGGCGACTTGCCTCATAGTCACGACTGGAAAGAAAACTGGCCTGATTTCATCGAAAGTTTCCTTGCTAAGATTTGCAGGTCTTTGCCATTGGACTCAATGTGAAAAAAAGATTGCATCTATCTGAGGTTAGGGATTAGGTCTGGGCTAGTCTGAAGTTCCTAGTCTGAAAGTCCTAGAAATTTCATGTTTCTCTCCTTGGAAGGTTGGGTGGTTAGTGATGTTTCAGTAGTATTATACTTGTGTTTTAATTGTATTTTAAGACTTGATTGAAAGCTAAAACTCAGAAGGTTTACTTCCGATATTAAAATACTAGCTTGAACAATCAAGGAGGTCAATCCATAGAAACGGATACTTCATGAATAGAATACCATCTTTTTCACATTTTCTCCTATTTGTAATGAAACAATCAAATGTTTCTGTCAAAATATTTCACAAGAATGGAAGCAGGAGATGTTGTTTGAGAAGAAGCAGATGTTTCATTCTTTATTGACTAGCAAGGAAAATATTTTAGCTTTTGTATTAAATCAACCTGAGTCATTGCTGGCTTTAGTAAATTCTGTAGTGCGTTACTGCTGACTTACCATGAAATGTATAATTTGCTTAGAATGTTTTGCAACAGTAAATATTGAAAATTCAAAATGTGTTTTATTGCTGAGAATAGGAAATACTTATTTTGCTTTCAGTTGTGGTGGAAACTAGTGTGGAACATCAGGATTTCTCACAAAGCAAGAATGCTGAGTTAGTTAACCTCTGCTACCCATGCTGAGAAGGTGACTGCGTACCTTTTTTGTGTTGTTGTAGGCAAACAGGTTACAGAGAACAACTTTTCAAAAACACAAGGCTCATGGTGAAACAATGTTTTTGAGGGACTTGTTTTATGGAGTAGCATTTGTAATGAATTGTATCAGTGCTCTGAGCAGACTGCTATTGATCTAAGGTATGAAATGTCTATTTCACACTCAACAAGTTTGAAATTTTACCTCTTGCACTTGAAAACTCACTTCTGTGCTTTCCTTTGTCATCTCTTTTATATTTTGGCTTGATAGCAGCTAACTTGTGATGTCCAGACGTGATACAAAGCACCTTTCAGAAAGAAAGGACTACCTCAGTTCATCAGACCTGAACTCTGTATTTCTAAATGTAATATTTTAATTTTTAAATGCTGTGTTTTTTCTTTTATAATGAGAGTCTGGGTTTAGTCACTTTTGACTGCTCATGAAAAGTGCAAAAAAACCCCAACCAAAACCCGGCAGTTTTACTTCAGATTTTTTCTGTTTTTTTACTCTGTGGGCTTAACTAAAGAATTTTAAAAGATCTGTAATAAATAATCACATCAGATTCTGGTTTAACTGTGGTAAAATCCGCTGTAAATCCTTCTCTATCAGTTTTTTGTTTTTTTTTTTTTTTTTTTTTTTTGTATTTGTTTTGTTTCTTCTCACTATTGCTTATGACGAGGGATGCTTTCAGCTTCTTTTAAGAGATCTTTTTGCTATGTTACACTGCAGTTAAGAAGTCGAGGGAGTTGATTTGCAAATGTCTGTTATCAGAGATTCATGTGGGTTGTGATTATGGAAGTGTGAGACAAGTTATCGATAGTAAAATGGTATTTATAAATTATATTTCAGATGAAACTTCCTGTATGTCTGTTAGCTTGTATTTGGTAACTAATGCCTTACAGTTCTGTGGATAAAATTGTTTTGCTATTTATCCTAAAAGCATGTAGACTCCCCCCCCATCTCCCCCGCCATATGTTTCCCATCCTAGGCTTTTTTTCAAAATAGGATGCATTCATCAGTGCACTAATAGTTATTAGGCAGAAGTAGTTCTGGCATCAGCCAGGCGGTGGGGCAGCCTGTATGATAGTTCATATCTGATAAGTTTCATTTTGCTTAGAAGTTTTGGGTCTTTTTCTCCTCACCACCCTTTTGGGAAAATTATACTTTTTCCTTCCCAGAACTACCCTTATGCGGGGGTGGTGGCACAGGGAGCTGCAGGACAGGGCAGGCCCAGGTTCTGCCAGTGGGAAACCTAAGCAGGAGAACATCAAAGCCACCCTGCCCTAACAGGGAGGGTACAGCAGGGCAGTAAGAAAACAGCTGTGGCACTGGGGAAAAAAAAAAAAGAAATTATTCCTTTTATGAGTACTCATCACCAGTGTTTTTCAGGAGAGCAAATGCAGTGGGATTTTTTACTCATGAAGAACGTAAGCTGCTTTTAGTGGAACAAGTTTCATGCACTTAGTTAATGTGGTGCCTAAATGATTTCTGGTTAGGAGTTAAACTTTCCTGGTTCACAATTTCACATTTATTCAAAAAATTGTTTAACAAAATCCATATGCTTTGACCAGAATCCTCATTAATGTTTCTGAACTCCTTACCTACCATGTTATATCCCCTGAAGTATAGCATTTGAACTGTGTATCCATAAAGTACAATGTATGTAAAATTTTCATTAACACAGGAAATTCCAGTCTGCTTTCATACAATCATTTTTTCTAAAGTACATTACCCCATAGTCCATATTTTCTGCTTATTTACCAAACTTCAAGGCAATGAATTGCTGTTGATTACATTATTCAGCTATCAGCTTGTTTTATTCCTTCAGAGGGTGTTGGGGAAAGCTCCAGAAAAGCCTATTATAAAGCAGCAGTGCTCCTGCTGCATGTATTCGGTCTGGTTCTTACTGAACTCCAGTAAAATGGCGGTGCTGTGATACTTTGAAGAGCAAGAAAAAAGAGGAATCAGCTTTAAGCCTGGGATAAGAAAGTTACTGCAGAGTTGCATTTTGTTTCTCTGTCTCTTTTTGAGCTGAAATCTGCACTCTTGGGTATAGAGTCATTTAGCCTCAGCCTTCCTTCCCCAGAAAAAAACTGCTGCTCTTTTCCCCCTGAATTGCTCTCCCTTTTCTATTTCAAACTATTTCCAAGAATCCAGGTTTTTCCCCTTCCATTTAGGATACAGCTATGTACTGCTGCTGTAATCATCATTTGTACAGCACATCATTTTTCACCACTCTGCTCTTCTCTCTGTGTCGTGTCAAACATAAGCCATAGCTTTTCTCCAAAGGCTAGCCATCCTTCCGCCCAGCACCGTGAGCTGACTCCCACCTCTAGTAACCATCTGGAACCAGAAGTGCCAGATGCTTTTACCCTAAATTTTTATGTTCTTGAGCAAGAACTTTTGTGCTGTCTTTTGAGCGCAGGTGCTTGTGAGCAATTCCAGGTCTCTCCAACACTGTGAAGTGACCTCATTGCTCTCTTTCAAACGCCTGCATGCAATTCTCCTTAAAACTTCCCTAATACCTACCAGAAACTTGAGGAGAGCTAGGCTGCCAAGGGATGTGCCACCACTGGGCTGGCATTAGCTGTGATGCTAAACACCGGTTTCTTCTGGCTTTCAGACCTTTGTCTGTGTCCCCCTTTGTTTGCGTTCAGACCCTCAGGCTTGGAGGCTGACGCTGTGTCCTCAGCTGGCCGCACTATGGGCTGTCCTGTGTGACCAGCAGGCTGCTACGTGAAGATAAGATGAGAAATTTGTACCACAGCTCTTGGGGAGCATCCATCCGCTGCCTTGTTGTTACGTTTCTTGCAATTTAATTTTGCTCAATATGTTCGGTATATATTAAGAACCAGAAAAAGCAGTGATACACTAGTGATATTACAAAATTAATTATATGAGTACACAGGGGTTTAAAATAGATGTGTGTCAAGATGCTATAGTGATGGAAGGCTTTTTTTTTGCTGTGTGATGCAAGCAGTAGTGTCACTTAGCAGTGTGTTTGGTACTTGCCTGAGAGAGAAGAGATTCACGCCGCCCTTATGTGCTGAGTGTCCAGAATCCTCCCATGAGTCCTGTCGAAACAGACAGTGCAGGCTCTGGGTTCCCTTTCTGGCCTTGCAAGTTCATGTGGTCTTTGCCTATTCTCTTAAAAAACTTATGTTTGATTTCTTTTAGATGGGATGTATTTATAAAATATACAGAATACAGATCTATAAACTGAAATCTGTAGTGTTAACTATTATTAAATTCTCGATTTTGGGTGATACCAAGTACAAAGACAGCCTAAACATAAAAATTCCAGTCATTTTGTAAGCTAATTTCCCATATTAATTTAGCTCTTCCTTGCACTAGTTTGTCAGTGCAAAAAGAAAATACTTGAGTTATATATTCAAGAACTACAGTAGGAAAATAAAAAAGTCCTCCTTACCCCAGATTTCAGAAGGGCCTAAAGAGGCTTGTATGTGTCATTTAAAAAAAAAAAATTATAATAAAAAGTCTCTAATGAAAAGGGCTTATCTCAGTCATGTTTTTCACAAAAATGCTAGGCTTTTTCAAAGGACTTTGCCATCTAAATGTTAGTCAAGCTCTTTAATAATTAAACACTGATGGCTAGAAAAAATATATTAATTATGCATCTCCTAGGCCACAGTAAGAAGCTATTTTATCAGGCTACAAAGTGATTTAGTATGCATAAAATTTAACATTTAATAATACCACCAAGAACATTTATTTTAAATGTTTCCATGTTCCAGTCCTGTCTGATTAATATTTAAGTGTTAGTGTACTAGTTACGCTCTTCTGTTTCTTACTCTGTGCAACTGAAGTTATTTGTTTAGCAGACCTTGGTTGAAGCTTCAGCGGGGTAAACAGGGTGATTGGTGTAGACTTGAGGATCCTGAGATACATCAGAAGTAAGGTTTATGAGGAACAGTTATGAGAAATGTTTTCTGTTACAGATGAACATGACCTATTGTGTATCACCAAAAAAAATATACAGAAAAGGGTTTTGGAGGTATTATGTGAGTTAAAGAAGTTTGCATCCCTCAGACCTGCATTTTCATGTTTAACTAGAGTAGTGAAGATTGTTTGGGCTTGACTAGCATTTAAAAGCATGCACTAAAGCAAGTTTTCTAATGTGCTCTTGAATTTTAGTTCCTGAAAGAGATGCTGCGCTTGACAGCATATTAAGCTATTCAAGAGCAAAGCCAAAGGGGAAGCCTTTAAGCTGAGGGATTGTTACCTGTTCAAGTGCAGAAATATTGGTTCTAAGCAAGGCAATGAATAGACAAATTATAGATTGAGCTAGATGACATGTTCTCATAGTCTTGTCCTTACCAAAATAAGATCTGATATTGTATTTTGGGGTGAAAAGATATTTCAAGTGCAAAACAACGACATCTGAATAGAATACAAATCCTTCCAGGGGATGACTGCTGCTTCATCAGTTAATTTGCCCTCCTCCTCTCTCAGGGGCATTCTTTCATTGATAGACACTGATGTCAAGTGGTGATATCATCAAGGACCCTAAGTATCCCAAATCAGTGTTAAGGTACTGGGAACTCCTATTTTATTCCTTTCTGAAATTATTGCACAACGTTTCTCTTCCTTTCTCTGTTTCTTCACTGTTGAAGAAAACTTGGAAGACCAGGAAGACACCTTGGAAGCATGGGAAGAGCCTTAGATGCCTCACCAATTTATTTGTTCGCTGGAAAGCATCTTCTGCCAAGGTGCAAGACCAGTATAGGAACTAGCGTTGCTGGGTTGTGGTCCCACTGGCACAGAAAGAGCAGGACACAGGTACCTACTCTTTACCCCCTTGGAGACACCAGGCAGCTTGGGGCATCTTCCAAAGCACTTTACAAGGTGACTTTGGCTCCACAATCAGCAGCGAGTGTGGCTCCTCATCTTGCGGTACACGAGCAGCATGGCTGAGTCTAGTCTGCGGAAGAGATCACGGATCACTTAATTTTATCTTCTTTTCAATTAAGTATACAAATATTCTCACGGACAGAGGAGGAAAACCACTAAAATACTGAATAAGGGGATATAGTATCCCATCGTGGTTTTTTTTTGGTGTTTTTTTGTGGTGTTTTTGTTTTTTGGTTTTTTTTAACAAGCTGGTATGGTTACAGAATCTTTGGCATCACCAAGAGGTGGTGTGGAATCAGGGCTAAAAGGGTCTGAGAGCTGGGAAGGAGCTGACAAGGGGGTCCTTGGGAAAAGACATAAGTGTTGTTGCTAAGGAGCGGTCTGAACAGGCTGTCTGCTTTTGTAGATTCAACTGCAGCTCCGAGTTGCCAGCCTCTGAGTCAGTTTTGGACATGCTTGGGATTAGTGAGTTTGCAGTTTGCATTAGACACAGCCGTGCCCTTGAGGCAACAGAGAGCAATTCTGAGCTTGATTTAATATTTTTTTTTTTTTCTGGTCTCTGAGACATCTGTGACAAGAAATACTGTGCCTCTGTATGCACTGGTGGGGAAGGAAAGAATTGTAAGGAAGACAGCTCTTCTACTTGAAGTCTCTGCTCTTTCAGTTCATCTCTAAATCCAATATTATTCTAATGTTTTTTAGTGCTCCACAAGAAAAGAAAAGTGGAGCCGCTGATAAGGTTTTATCTACAGGTAAACATTTCCTTTCACTGTAAGAAAACTAGACTTTAGGGACCTGTAAAGAAATTACTTCCTTTTCCTCTCCACAGATTTGATGGGTTTTTAGTAAGAAAGTGGTGGTGATGAGGGAGTTGAGCAAAGAGACAGCATCTACCTATCTGCAAATACAAAATGCATTTAGATTTAATAAAGGCAGTGAGCAAAGGGATGGGACTTGAGCAAGTGGAAAGCCTTGATGGCTTTGACAAGCCTTTTCTTTATTCTCTTGAGCTAATTGTGTCACTTGACAGGCTGGCATCAGGGTACAGTCAAATTCTGACAGGCTAATTTGAGCTTGTGGTTCCAATGAAACATACATACGGCACTCATTATATTTAGTGACAATCAGTGTCATTTTCTGCTTAAATGCAGACAGCTCAATACATTTATTCAGCTGCCTATCTGTAAATGAAGCAAAGAAACAATGATGGAGGTGAAGTGAAAAGGTTAGGTCAGGGGGTCTAATTGTACTTTTGATAATGCATGGGGTCCAGAAAGAGGGTGGGAGGTTGACTATTAAGCTGGTCTGAACGATACTGGGAGAGGGGGACACAGGAATGTAATTGCTATAACCTGCCACTTAATGTGGTAAAGCAAGAGGAATTTTCCTTTCTACAATAATTGAGCCAGGGATTGAAAGGACTGATGACAAAACTGTCCCTGCTTAGCAGATGCTGCCTCCCGGACACTGAGTAAGCACAAAACCACTCATTATTGCATAATCTTAAGTATCTGTTGGGAAGGATATTGGTGAAAGCAGCCATCCAGGCTGTGCACTGCTAGAAGATGGCAGCCTCAGCCATGAGCTGTTCTTCAAAACTGAGAAAGTTGCCTGCATGTAGGCTGTCACCCTGGAACAAATAATCATTGGTATTAAAATTCTGCAATTAGAAAGATAATTCTTCAGCTATTAATATAGATAAATAAAGGAAAAAAACTCCTGATTTTTTTTTGTGCTACTAATATTCATTTGCTTAATGTCACCTTTGTAACATGCTTCAGCAAATTTCATTTGGACCCAAAATTACCAGATAAATATCTTATAAGGTCATAGAGAAGAAGGAATATGCTTTTTCAGTGTTTGCTCATGTTGTTTGTTATATGCATGCTGCAACTTGGAGTTAGAACCTGATCCTCTGTTTTGTTACATCATCTGTGTTAATGCTATAATCTTAGCACTGTTGTGCTATAAATCTACTGAAATGAAGACTCCATAACATCCTTCTCTCTTCTTTCCAACTTTTAAATTCTCTGCCATTGGAAATGGTACTTTTCTCTTGGAGCAGATGCAGCTATTTGGTGTGACTGTAAAATACCTGGAGTATGTACTGCCTAAATCCTTATTTGCACCAAAGAAAAAAAGCCCATATGTTTGTAATACTGTAACATGAGTTTTGTTTTTTGTTTTTGTTTTTTTATTTTCTGATCACGATTGAGGTCTGTGTGCAAAGCAGAGGCAACTTGTGCAGGGGTTATCCTGATCAATGCTAGATTTCTTCTGATTAATACTCTGATATAACCCTAAAAGCAAGGGTTGGAGATGTTTGTCTCGACATTCTGTTCATGTGGCATAGTTGTGTGTTGTACATTCCGGAGGGCTCTACCTTTTCTCTGATCAGCAGAGGCCCAACACATGGCTAAAAAAGGCGTAAGAAGTCTGCCTTGAGCTATATTATTGTGAATTCATGTAGCATGGCTTCTCTGGCTTTAACTTCCAGTCTACTCAGTCTTGGTTTGGCAATTCATGAAATTAACTTTGCAGGGGAGGGGGAAGAGAAACTTGCATTGAAAGCTTGCAGTTGGATTTCACTGGATCTAGAAAGTATTTGGATCTAGAGTTTCGCTTTGAAATCCTCTTTCTACTAATGGAAGAACCTATATTTTAACTTTTTGTTTGTTTGTTTTACAAAAGCCATTCCCTTAAAGAGTGACCATTTTATAAAAGCTGAGGAAAATGTAACTGGTATCTTAGCTGGGGAATTTGGTAATTTTCTGTAGGCTTCATTCAGTTTTAAAGTATTAACACATTTCCTCAGATGTATCCCCCTCTTGCGTCAACAAAATCTTGCATTTCTCTACAAGGTTATGTTGATTATGTGCTAATGTGATGATGCTGTCATTCAAAACAAAGATCAACATTTTAATGCTAATGTGCTGATTTCAACTTTGGAAAGAAACCTGTGCTTAGCTCCATCAAGACAACTTTGTGTGACATATGTCACAGTTTGGAATTGATCCAACTAGGTGTTATGTTGTAAACACCTTGTTTCCCCTCCAGTGTTCAGAGGCTGAGATGTAATTTATTCCAATCAGGATGTACTTTGACAAGGCAGCTGAATGGGATGCAGCTGCTGTTGTTAAATATTTCCATCTCCCTCTGCTTTTCAGGTTTTCCCAGATGTCATCATCTTCAGAGCTCTACATGCTAGTGTTGCAGGCAGATCTGCCAAGGGTTAGGAGGAAGTGGGAGTGGGATGAGCTGGAAGGAAGAGTAGCCCATTATGCTCATTATAGAAAGAGATGGACAAAGGGTTTTGATTGGAAAAGCCTTCTCCACTGATGAATAAGTAATTCACTCGGATACTAAATATGACACTTATTGTGCATTTGCTGAATGCTTTGAAAATTCTATATGTTGCAAGACATTTCATGACAACATGACTCAGAAACAGTGAAGCAATAAGCCTTTTAAAATCAGACATTCTACCTGAGCTGAAATTATGTTGCTTTTTTCTTTGGAATACAAAAACTTTGATAGCCAACGTATTTCCCTCCACTCCACAGACCTAACAGGGAATAAGCATTGTAGTAGACTTCATATATCAATAGAGATGCCTGTCTCCTAAACCAGTCCTCCCAAGTGAGCCAAATTTTTGCTGGGTAACTTTTTAGGAAAGTTTTTTGTACCGATTATCATTGTCCTTTTGTCGTGGAGCCAGCAGCAGAGTTATTCCATGAGGTCTTTTGAAAGTGTATCAGTGTGAAATAGTGTATGAAGCTGTCTGCATCTTTTGAAACAGAGTTGTTGCCTCTCAAAGACTGAAAAGGAGCAGTAAAGCTTATATGTATATTGTTTAGTCACAAGCATCACACGAACTTGCTACTCCATCCTTAGCCAAACTTATATGCTTAGGGTCTTCTGTGCTACAGATTGTGCTACAGATTATCTGACTATCTAGTTGACTTCAGCAGAGCTCTGACTTTCCCACTCATTTAAACTGACATCAGAAATAATTTCTCTACCATTTGATTTTCCTTACAATGGCTAGTTTTGTTTATAGTATCTCTAATTTTTTTCAGCAGTCAATATTTTTACCTCAACAGTGAAGTAAATTGGGAGAAAGGGAGACAGAGTTATACCTTTGTTAAAGTGAAGCAAGTGAAATTAGAGCTGGGTCTTGGATTTTATTGACTCTTGCAGCTTCTGTTGCTCTCATTGCTGCGGCTAGGAAATAAATTTCAGTCTCTGAACTACACTCCATGTATCCAGCATCTTTACAGTGAGAATAATTCTTTCTCTGTTCTTTCCATGCCCTTTAATTGAAGGGAAAAGTAAAGATCACCTACAAGGAAAGAATGCTTTTCGTCTTAGAGATCCAATTGCAAGGAAGAAGCACACAGTCAAAAGGGAAAGATGGGCCTTTTAAGTCATTCGTAGGGTTCAATGATGTCCCTGAGCAGATGTGGATGTAGATTAGATTAAATTTACAACAATTTCTCTATGCATGCTCCATCTACGCAGAAGGTCTTCCCAACCCCAACACATACTGTATGCTGCTTTGGGGCTTGCTCTGAAAAAATCTTCCATTGACAGCTTTTAGACATTTACAGTTCTTACAGTATAGGGCAGTAGTAGAGAGAGTAACTTCTGGTTTTGTGTTAATAAAAATATCAGATTTAAAAAGTTTGACTAAGAACTGTCTGAGTAGACATAGTATAATGCACTGCTATGGAAAACTCTTCTGGCTTTCAGGCTCTATTCAGACAAAGCAGAAGACCTGTAATCCACTACCAGTGGCTTGGGCTTTCTATTCCTCTTCTAAAATGTGTCAGCAACATGGCCTGATGGAAACCACATCATCTTTCAAGTCATAGAATCATCTAGGTTGGAAGGGACCTTCAAGATCATCTAGTCCAACCATCAACCCAACTCTGACAAAAAAGACCATCACTAAACCATGTCCCCCAGCACCATGTCAGCCCATCTTTTGAACACCTCCAGGAATGACACCTCAACCACTTCACTGGGTAGCCCATTCCAATGCTTGATAACCCTTCCAGTGTAAAAATTTTTTCTAATATCCAACCTGAACCTCCCCTGGTGCTCCTTGAGGCTGTTTCCTCTAGTCTTGTCGCCTGTGACTTGGTAGAAGAGACCAACCCCTGCCTCTGCAAATATTTATTAATTTCTTGAGAAATGGTGTACCTGCTTCTGGTTTGTGTGGTGTTTTGTCGTTTTTTTTGTTTGGTTGGGTTTTTTTTTAATTATTTTTTTCTCTCTCCTTTGTTTCTTCCTCCTGCCCTTATGTTTCTTTTTTTTTATAAGGAAATCAGGAAAACATGAGAAAATAAGTTCATTCATACTCTTGTCATTATGCGCTGATTCTGTTCCCAATTCTGGATGAATTAAGCAAGTGACAGGTCATGGCAAAGTTTATAGGTACAGAAAGCGCTGTCAAAATCTAGCTGCTGACATCTCAAAGTGAACGTCTGCTGAATGCTGTCCCCTTACAATTAAAATCCACAATATTGCCTCTGCAAACACAAGGTGTTGATTTTATAAACCTATAATCAAAAACAGTAGCAGAATTGTCAATGTCCAGATTCAAGAAGGAATTGTGTATAATATGCCTTTATTTTCTGAATACCGTCTCTACATAGGGTATGTCAAGGGTCGTAGTTGCTTATAGCTGTGATTCCCTCAGATTTTTCATCAAGGTAACTAGCTTCTGTTTTATCACCATCTATCTTGATTTCTCCCTTCATAGTGCCCAGTCCTGAAAAACGAACAGTCTACCTGAGGTAAGTGTGCAGGGTGGTGTAAGCTGAGCTGAAATCTTTATCATATGTTGTATTTCAAGACAACTCTATTTTGAATCTGGGAAGCAATAAGAATATGTCTTGAGAAAATGTCTTTCTTTTACAATTACAGTAATTTAAACTATTTTAAGGGAAACTTTCAGCATGTTTTGGAGTCACTTGAGAAATAGATAATGAGCATTCCTGTCCAGGAGAGCTATTCTGAATTATTTCAAGCATGGAATTAAAAAAAATAACATAAAATATTTCTCCACCTGAAGCTCAATATGCATTTTAAAAAATATTATATATTTGTCATATGATTCAGCTCACTCGTGTAATTCTGTGAAAAACATCAGACACCTTAGAAAAAGGCCACTAAATGTGTACAATTCAGACAGGAGAAATGACACTTGTGCTGTAGATCCACTATAAAAATTGTATTCTGAAGGACTAGTATCTGAGTTCATAGCCTATTTCTCTGCTCAAGTGCACATGGCATGTAGTGACTTTTTTTTAGTACTTTCTGCTGGGTTAATTTAGCCAGAGAGTCTCACTGAACTGTTCCTGACACCTCATATAGGGAGGAGCCAAGGCAGAAGTGCTCCTTTGCTGTGCTTTTTCCCTTGCTGTATTAAGTTTCCTCCATGCCTTTTTAGGCATAAAGAGTAGCTTTTACTGACATTCAACATAGATTTTACCCCTGAGTAAGATGTATAAACTTCTGGTGCCATCATTCATGTTCTGAAAAGTTGGGATCGATAGTGGCGAATACTGAATACCTTTCAGTGCAAAAAGTGAATACCCAGAGCAAAAGGCGCTTTCATTTCCTGCATGACAACTTTAGAGATTGTACAGTTCAAAGCTGTTTTTAAAAAAAAAAAAAAATTAAGTGTGAGAGAACCTCTGAAAAGTGACTGCTTTTAGGTTGCTAAGCAGAAAGAGGTCAGCGTTCCTTTAATAGCTTGGCAATCAGAACCTTGATTTTCAAATATTAGCTGAATGACCAATGTTATTTGTCTCCTCCTTTTTTATAATGGCTAAGCTGTTTCACTAGCTTTGTGCTTAACTTTTGCTGTCATATCATAACCTGGAGTTGAGATATAGTGTTTTTTTCACAAACATTTTTTGATCACTAGTTAGTGTCTCCTAGAAACTTTAAAGTTTTTCAATGCCTCTTGAAATTATCTTCATTTTTTGAAAGTAGTCTGTTTTTAATAGATCAACTTGTGAAACCTGTTCAGCACAACGGGTACAGCTGGCAAATAAACAGCTCCATGCAAATGCCTTGATCTGTTCCTCCCCTGCTGCCTTCCACACTGCAGTGGCCAGCATGTCATCGTTCATCAAAGGAGACATGGCAATGATACAATCACTGTTGAAGTGGGTGGAAGCAATAAGCTTTTTCTTGTTGATATCAGAAATGTCATACCCAGGTAGATAAAAAATTGTGTACTCTTATGTGTGCAGATGTTTCACTTTTGCCCCCAAGCAAGTGCAAGATGAAAAAGTGTTTCCTTCTCTCTTCTAGACACTCCTGTCTCTGGCATTTATAGACATAAACATTGATTACAGAGCTAAATATAGGGGGGAAAGTTGGTATATCTTGGAGTATTTCCACTGCCTGACTTGGAATTACAATGCTAAAATCTTGCTGGTATTTTGTCTGCTTTATTTCTCACACATTTCTGTTTCTTGTCTGTTTCTTCTGCTTCTTCTCACCTGCAGTCTCATTCATCAATCCTAAGCAACGCAATGACTAATTTTTATTGTTCTACATGAGAATTATCCTTTTCTTTAAGGAGAACTGGGAGGATGGTGTTTTTCATTACTCATTACTCCTTCCCCATGTTATCTTGGACTATCAATGTTTTCTCCTTACATTGTTGCTTTTTTCTCTTTGTAATTCCTGTTGCAGTGTGGCAATAGCTTTTCGTGTATACTTTTGGTGTCAGGGTTATCACAAGCAGAGCTTCTATTGATAGCTTGCCATAGCAGAGTGGAAGAAGATTTTGGGTAAAAAAGTGGACATGGCAATTTCCAGTTTGTCCAAGCAAATCTAAACAATAGGACTACAAATGGATTGGTATGCCGTGTTGTGGAGCTGTTAACAGAAAAATTGTGATCCAAGAGTTTACACATTGAGGACTGCAAGTGCATCCAGACTTTCCTTCAGAGCACAGTTTGCTGCATGGAAAGGAAGGGCATTGAAATGGGAATAAATCTGTTCTTAGGATATAAAACTTTAGGACTGAGTAGAGAGGAAGAGTGCTGCTTGGTATTCTGAGGCAAATCCAAGTATCAGATATGATATTTATTTATAGGTATGCCAGTTTTTATACTGTATTTGCCAGGACTGTCATCTGACGTAACACTTGTTTCAAAGCTAGAGTCTAAATATATACTGAAATAGTTTACAACTATTAAAACTTCTGATGATATTGCTGTGGGGCTGGGATTGTTGAAAGATTATGTGTTGACACTTGTGTTTTTAATGCACTGGATGTATCTCTATCAAATTTAACCTAACAGTGCTGGACAGAGCAGGAAGGGTCAGTGCCCTTGGTAAGTGGCACATAAACAACCGTTTCACTACTGGTTCACAGATCTCTGTCAATGTGGCTTCCCTCTTCCTCCTTCCATGTTGTTAATTACTTATTGAGACACAAAGCCTCAGGAACAGGACAGGCTGAGAGAGTTGGGATTGTTCAGCCTGGAGAAGAGAAGGCTCCAGGGAGACCTTATAGCAGCCTTCTAGCACCTAAAAGGGGCCTATAGGAGAGATGGGGAGGGGCTCTTTATAGGGGAGTGTAGTGATAAGATGAGGAGTAATGATTTTAAACTGAAAGAGGGTAGATATAGATTAGATATTAGGAAGAAAATCTTTACTGTGAGGGTGGTGAGACACTTCTGCCCAGAGAAGATGTGGATGCCCCAGCCCTGGAAGTGTTCAATACCAGGCTGGATGGGGCTTTGAGCAACCTGGTCTAGTGGGAGGTGTCCCTGCCCATGGCAGGCGGATTGGAACAAGATGATCTTTAAGGTCCCTTCTAATCTAAACCATTCTATGATTCTATGAACCTCTAAAACAATCTACAAAGATTCCTGAGAACTCATGGTGGATTTTGCCCTGATGCACCATGTCAATCAGCTATGTGGAAATGCTACTAAGTGGTTCTAAAAGGCAAAGTATCTTGTTGCATCACAAATTGCAGATTAACATGAACAGAGATTTTAATGTGATCGTTTGGAGTGGCTCCACTGAAGCGATTTTACTGCCTTGTATTAATCTATGTGAGAACCATTTACGGTACTAATAATGTTGTAGGTTGGCCCAGCATCATGTTTAGTGTTGCAGCGGACTCACATGATAAATATATGGTTGGGCTCTATGAAAAGTGTCAGTCCTTCTACTTCCAAAATACACAGTAGTGGCCACTGCTCCCTAAGAGTTCATTATGTGCTCTGAGGCAGTTTTTATCAAAGTAGGTATAATACAGCTTCATGTTACAGATTTTTTTTTTGCCCTTTATTGCCTTTTTCTGGTACTTCATAGCTATCAAGCTTCTTGTGATTAACACAATATACCTGTTTGTGCATGCCTACTGTCAGTCTACATTTTTTGCTGTTAAGTTAATCATCTAGAAGGTGATCGTGTTTTTCATAATTTGTTAGAAGGTGCTTAGAAATTTACACCTTCATGCTGAGAAAGAAGTGCCTGGAACAGAAGTTGTACAGATGGAGGAAGTCTAACTGGGCTCTCTGATCCTATGAAGTGACTCACCTTACATCTGTGGAGGAACCGAGGGATAATTGTGCTTGTTGGTTTGATTTCCTCTGCCACGTTTCTCTGCACATCCTCATTCTGGCCACAACTAGAAGTACAAATCAGACAATTTGATGAGCTAGTGGCTTCAAGTGGCTGGCCTGGCTAAGTTTTGGTTTACTCGGGGCATATGTCAAAGTGACACAAATAGAGCTATTTGAATACCTCCTGTTTCCAGATTTCTTTCTTCAAGGGAAAAGACCCTGCTGATACCTTCATGAGGTAAGTCTAATTGCCTTCTCACGTTTTTGCTTGCTTTCTGTCTTTTTTGAAAATCAAGTATAATATTTTAAATTGCATGAAGTAGGTAGTTGATTATTCCAAGTATTTAATTAGTGGCCATCTCAAAAAGCTGTTCTCAAGGAATGAAGACTTTAAAATGTAAATAAATTTTAAAAAACAACTCAACACAGAAAGGTGACTCTACAGTATTTGCCAGTTAAGGTATACTATTAACTATGATTACATTACTCTTAAACTTTATCTCTGTGCCCTACCTGTAAAAGCTTAGTAGTAGCTCTCCAGTGAAAAGCTTTCCATTTACTAGTCAGTAGCAGACTCATACAATTGTATAATAATCAACATTGTCTTGAACCTTCTTCAAAGGCAGATTATTTGTAACAAATTCACTTTACATTCTGCTTTGGGTTTCAATTGAACAGAATTTAAAAGGGTTGTGATTAAAGGTCATACTCAGCATAGCATTCAAGAGACATCAAAAGGCTTTAGAAAGGAAGAGACAAAAGACTGAGGATTACCTTCTTGACTAGAGGGCTCAGCTACATTGAAAGAAATTAAATTGGCCTCTAAACACCTTGGCTGTGTGGCCCTGGGAAGAAAACCACTGTTTCTCCTGCCTCAGTCTTGATGCCTGCCTAGTTCTGACCTTTTAACGTCCACGAACAACCCTGGTGTAGCCTTAGAGGGAAAGCCTGTGGTGGCTGCAGCTGAGACAGAAAGGGCAGCCGTGTGCCACTCAGTCCTGGCCAGGGATTGCTCCACCCTTCTGCTGGGCTGGACCAGGCCATACTCTGTAGTTGTCATTCTGATCTGGAGATGGCGCATTTGGTGAGATAAGATATGACCAAAGTTTGGTGTCTCACCTATTAGTTCTGTAATGTATTTTAAAGCTGATTCTCAACTCATTGTCTTTTAACAATCACAAGGCAATTGCTCAATACTAAGAGCTCCATTCATCCTCTTCACAGCCCACATTAAAAATGCATCCCTTCCCTGTTGGGGAACCTTTCCCACTCCTGCAAGAAACTGGGCGGAATTGTTCAGGAGAAGCGGGCTGTAGAGCAGGGCTGTGGCTCTGCCATAGCGTGTCTAGATATGCATGAGGTGCGAGAGATACAAGCTGTGTTCTGGAGAGGGTCTTTTATGCAATACCGGAGAAAGAAGAAAATGCTTAAAATAAGGCTGGTAGAATGGGATTCAGAAGGCATTGTTTCTGTTTTGTAGCTCAGGCTTGGTTTTATAATTTCCATGGAAAAAAAACCAAAACATGATAATGAAGAGAAAGAATCCTTTAAGTGGAAACTAGGTGAGTTTTAACAACGTGTCACTTTACTTATTGGCCAGATAACTTGCCTTTATCTGAGAGAAATTTTGAAGGTTTACTCTGGTCTTTTGATCCAAAATGTATGGGAAAAACTGTTATATGAATGATGGGCAATAGCAGTGTCCTCTCTTTTTTTTCCCAGTACCTGTGGTATAAAAAGTTAGTTCTGTTTTGGTTTGTTTTGCTCTGGAGACTTGGAAGCACCTGATTGAAGAAAAGGGTTCATCTAGTTCTGACTTCAATACCTAAACTCTAGAAAGTGATCAAGAGTTTGGATATGCCAATTTTCTACTGGTTTGCTACAAAGGAAACAACCTTATTCATTCATTTATTTGGCTTGGCCTTCTAAACCTACTTATTAGCATAGATGCTGATTCCAACTTCTTGCTATTGCTCTGGAAACCCAGTGTTCTCCCAAACGCAGGGTTTTCAATACCTTTCCTCTTCATCTAGGTGCTTACTTCATCTCCTTGTGTCCGGTAATGGTCTCTAGTACTGGAAGAACGGTGTCTGTGCGTGCACAGAGGTTTGGGAGATGTTCTGCTCCATATTGAGAACCTGCAGTTTCTTGGTGTTAAGATTTAGAGGGCTCTTAGCATGGTGTGAACACAGGTGTTGGTTGTAGCCAAACTGGATCCACCTTCACAGAGCAGCTGTGAAGGTGCGCATTGCAGAAATGTGAAATAAAACCAAGTAATTAGTGAGCTTTTCAGTAGGTAAGTTTACTTACCTACTCATGGTAAGTTTACTCTTGAACTTTGAGTATCTCATCTGTATGCTTTGCTGCTAATGAAATTGAGTTAGTCCTAAATTCATTTGTAGCTCACCTCTCTAGAAAGGGCTTTGCCTCTCATTTGTAAGGTTTCTTTGATTGCTCTACAGCTGAGTCGATTCACGTTGATGTTTCATTGCCAGCTGAATAGCATAAACTGTGAAAGTGAGAGAGAAACTTTGTTGGTATAAATTCCATTAAGCTCCTTGGCTTAAAAATCTTAGCCCTTAAAATCAGATGCTCTGCATGGAAATATACTGTACTACATCTGCTTAAATCTGTGTAGGTAACCACAGAGGTGACAAGAGGAAAAGATACTGACACAAGGAGGAGGAGAGAGGGTATTCAGTTGAAATCATGTTTCATTCTCTCAGGCTTGTTACATTAGGACTTGAGTGAATAACGCTGCACAATCAAATGCTTTGCAGACATCATTTGCTCAAAACACCACTTCCCTATTTAATGATGAGTTGTTGAAAGCTTTATATGTCTGGAATTTTCTTTTTCCTATTTTGAGAATAGTGTTATGGTGTTCAAAGTATTTGCTTTTTATCAGTGTTACAATATCTTGAGTCCAAATGACTGTAGTTGAAGAATCTTTTCTGATGTCACCAAATACTATAGAAAAAAACAAAATATTTTGATTGCATGCTTAAACCAAGCAAGAGGAAAAGATAATGCTCCAATATTAGCTTTTGACAAGACAAGAGAACTCCCTTTTTTCTTTTATAAAATAGGATTTTGAATTGCTTTGTACAATTATCAGTTTGTTTGTTTTTAAAGCTGCTCTTCCAGGCTTTGCAGCCTTTTGCCTTTTTATAAAAGCTACAGCAAGTCATGTAAGTCTGAAGAGGAATAAGTATAAAGAATAAATGATATAAGAGCTACAACAGTTCTTTTTGTAGGTTAGTAAAGGCAGTCAGGATAAGCTTGAGGAGCACAATGAACGTATGAAAGAAAATTGTTTTAATATCTTCAAATAGTTGTTGATTTCAGATTAACTTTCAAGACTAACTCTGCATGATACTTTGAGAAATATAGCATTGTTGTTGGTTCTTCTTCCCATGAGTTTTCAGCGTGAAGCAAAAAGTGTTTCTTCCATGAAGGATGTTAACCTTGTATCTCTGCATTTGCCTCAATTTCCTTCCATATTGCTGCCGTCATTTATGATATGAATTATATTCAACAGCACTACAGCTAGTGTTTAAATGTGCAGACACCAATGTAGAAAAACATCCATGCTATGGAGGAGTCACTGATTCTAGTGATTTATGCTTAAAGTTTTGCTGAGCTGAATTTTCTGGAGTGAGGTTTCACGTTTGTGAGCTAAAAGCATAACTGTCCTGCATCTACACCAAATGTCAAGGTAGAGATACAATCCCCAGAGGAAGTCACAAGGCTGCCCAGTGCAGCTGAGGGCTGGGGCAGAACATCCCTTATAGAATGGGTGGGGGTTTAGTAGAGCAGAGCCCAAAGTGCGTTTCAGGTCTGCCTGTAAACAGCTGAGGAAATCTGGTATGCAATAAACAGGGCACACTATACACAGATTTCTATAACGTTACTTTAAAGTAACTTTTCAGGATACAGCTGTGTTTAAATTTTGTACAACTTACTGTTTCTTCCTGACAAAAGAATTTGTTCCCGAATCTTGCCCTGTACAGAGCAGAACTACTCTTGCTGCTGTTAGAAAAGAGAAGTGCAAAGTCAAGAATTGGGAAATATTTTCCTAAATAAAAATACAAGTGTTATGCAGTCTTCTGAATAGTCAATCTATGTCCATTTTGTGTCCAGATTGCATGAAACTATGACCTTTTGTTATATGTGTGTCTTTGGAATTGGGCATCCACATTGGATGCCAAAAAGGACTGTGGTGGGTTAACCTTGGCTTGCTGCCAGGTGACTACGAAGCCACTGTCTTAATCCCCCTCCTCAGCAGGATAGGGAGAAAAAATAAGATGAATAAACCCGTGGCTTGAGATAAAGGCAGTTTAATGAAGAAAAAAAAAAGGCAAATAGAAAAGGCAAAGGCTGTGTGTGGAACCAAAGCAAAATAAGAAAAAATAAATTTATTCTCTACTTCCCATCAGCAGGTGATGTTCAGCTACTTTCTGGCAAGCAAGGCCTCAGTACGTGTAGCAGCTGCTTAGGAAGATGAAAACTTTAATTACAAATACTCCGCCCTCCATAACCCACCAGCTACCTTTCTCTTAGCTTTGACTGTTTAGCATGACATCATATGGTGTCAGTGCCATCCTTTTGGTCAGTTTGGGCCAGCTGTTCCAGCTGTGTCCTCTCCCAACCTCTTGCCCCATCTCTAGCTTACTGGCCTTTGCAGGCGTATGTGGGTTGGAGAGACGGCCTGGAATGCTGTGTGAGCACTGCGTAGCAGTGGGCAAAGCACGGGTGTGTTATCAACACTGTTCTACCCACAAGTGCACAGCACTAAATGGGTTACTCTGAGAAAAGTTAACTCCATCCTAGCTGGACAGAGTACAGGAATAAAAAGAGGCAAACATAAAAAGAGACAACCCTATGTGGGTGTTCATTTTTTTATAATTTATTTATTTATTATTAAAATATACAGCTAAAACTCTGGATCTGTGATGTTGCCAAAATGATTCTGTGTGTTTGATTGTATAACCTTTGATTTAACAAGGGTAGATTACTAAAATTATTGCATATGACTTTCTAACCACACTGGACTTCATGTGTGAGATATTCTAAGTAATCTTCATGGGTTTATAGCTTCATCCTTGTCTGCAGACAAAATGGACTGCTTTGGACAGAGTGAAAAAATGAGTAAACAGTTGCCATTTGGTTCCTGGGAGAGGTCTCTGATTTTGAGCTTACTCTTTGTAGACACTGGCCTCTATGCACAGATAATCGCTGTGTGAAAAGGGAAAGCTGTCATTGCTGTGGGACATTCAGACCTGTCACCCTGGATCAATAAATTTCTTCTCATACAGCTGTTATAACGAGCAATCTGTTTCTCAGTCAGAGGGTCAGGTGTGCTTGTTGTCTTACCAGGCGCAGATAAATCATTTAGTGCTATGTTGCTGCAGTATTGGTAACAGGAAGGGAAAGTTCAGGAGATCTTCTGTTGACAGATAAGTTTTGTTAGTTTTGCTGTTGTTGTTGCACAGTGTTAGGGTGAATACAGAAGTAAGTAGAGGTCTGCATAGCTATTTGAAATGCTTAGGAAGGTCCTAATTCAGCATTCAGCAATTGCTATAGCCATATGCTTGTCAAGTCCTTGTAGGTATTTGGGCAGATCATTTTCCCTGGTATCCAAGACACAGCAACAGAGTTGTATGGCATTATTACTAGTACCAGAATTTCTCAAGGATTTAGCCAAAGGCATGTTTTTGACAAATATAATGCTGAACATTGTCTTTCCTATCACTAGCTGACGGCTTTCAGTTAATATTGCTGATCAGGGCCTGCAAATTCGCCCAGTTAGAAAATGTTCATCTTTAAATTCTAGGCCATATCTTCAGCCAAGGTTAGCTGATGCCTCCTCCAAATTGTATAGTACCCTCTGAGAAACAGCCCTTGATCTGCTCTGTATCTCCACTTATTTGTTGTTGGCATATTTTGTGATCCTGCCTTGGAAATGGAAAGCTTGACTGTTTTATTGAACTCTTGCTAACAATTGGCTCTGTATTAAAAATCACCCCTGCCAGGGCTCAGAAATATTTTACTGCTGCAAGAAAGCTTATGAGCATTAAGCTGAATGTGGACATTTTGTCAACAATGCTAGGATGCTAGGCTTTTTTGTTACACTTTTTTTTTTTTTTTTTCTAGAGGATACTGCTATCTGTGGCTTTCAAGGGACATATATAACAATAGCCATGCAAGAAAAGGAGCACAGTGTGAAGATAATTGCATCAGCACAGACATGGAGTAAGCCCTGGAGATGAAAGAGGTCTGTGAATTAAGTTTACTTGACAATTATAACCATGCATAAAACATACTAGACACGAGGCAATTTAATTATTGAAATTAAATAGTTAAACCACCAATGCAATATACACCCTTATACTTAACTTCTTTTTCTTTACAGAAATATACACTGTTGAAACCCATAGCATTAACTTGGACTCAATGCCAGAATTTTATCTTTCTAAATCACTTTTTATTCAATTTTTCCTTTCCCAAAAGATGCCCCAAACCTTTCATCTTTAACAGTACCTTTTGCTACAGAAAAGTACCTGCAGACTGCTTCAGACTGCAAGATAGGCAATCTTTGGACTGAGTGATGGCTGCGCATCAGAAGCCTGGATGAGGAGGGTGGGACTAAAAGGTCAACTGTGTGAGAACTATTTCTGGACAGAAAGAGCATTTTATTTCTCAGGCCCTCATTATAGAGAAGGGCAAGGAGCTGTAGCTCAGGTTTGGGTACAAGATTGTTAAAATTAATGTCATTTTGTATGTAATGATGAACTTGATCCTTAGTTGCTCCTATAAACAACTTCAGGGGAGCCACAATTTCACCTACTATGTCCTTATGGAAATTCACTATCTTATATTCCAAGTTGTTTGGGGTTTTTTTGTTGTTTGGGGTTTTTTTGGGTTTTTTTTTTCAAAAAAAGTCCTGTTGCTCTTCCTTTTTCCCTTTTCCTTTTTGTTCACTTCTTTTGTCCCTCCCTCAAATTCCGGCAGATAACTCCCCTCTCCAGGGGGTTTATAGCTGCTTATCATTTAACCACCTACTTGGGTTACCACTCTATTGCATGATTTTATTTTCCTCTCTTTTTTTTTTTTTTTTTCTTTGTATCATTAGTAAATTCTTCAGTAAGTCTGAGAAGATGTTTCCCCTTGTGATTATAAGGGAATCTGGGATTAAGTGTTTATGTCCAGTCTGCCACAGCCTGTGAATCCATTAAGACAGTTAGACCTGCACGAAAGGTCAGGAAAAGTAACCACTCTCATTAGCTACCTCAAAAAGTTGTGCTTTCTCTTCTGTTGGAGGTAGCTGTATTATAATATCTGTCTAGAAATAGGTCTTAAATCAGCTGCGGGTGGATAATTCATTGTCCCTGAGGACACAAAGGCTTCATGCAATTTCTGGAACATGCATTTTGACCAGTTTCTGAGAACTGAAAGTACCGGAGAGAGGGAATCTAATGAGGCTCAGTTTACCGGCCAGTGTTCCAAATATCTAGTGTCTGACATCTTTGGATATTATTCCCTTGGGTGCCATCTTTATATGGTATCATCTTTATTGAACAATGAACAGCATTGTACAATATAATGCATCTTCCCTGAAAACTTGGAACATTCTCTAAATATAGGGCTACTTGGATGAAGCTACTTAAGTTAAAGTGTTACTATTTACTTGTTCTTAGTCTAGGCTTTCAGTCTGCTCTTGAAACATCTAGTTTCTTAACACCTTTCATGTGTACACTTTGGCTTTTTCCTTTCTTGAGTTTAGGGACTTTCTGCAGAATTACAGTCTAATCATAATGAGAAGATTTAAATTAGAAGTTGAGTGCATTTTCATGTGATAAGATTAAGTTTACCTTCAGGTGATCAGATTTAAGTTAAGGCTCCACCTACAAAAAGACTCTTCAGTGACTGTACTTTGTTTAGCTGTAGTGTTTTGGTCAGGTTTTGGGGTTTTTTAGTGGTGGTTGTTATTGTATGTTTGGTGGTCTTTGTTTGTTGCTCTTTTTGTTTTCCCAAATACCACTTATCATGGTAGCAGAATTTTCAGTGTAGGAGGCTCTGATCTAACAAAATGCCTGACTGTTCTTTCAGAGAAAATCAGGATGATATAGTTATGTTGAGTCTAACACTCCACTTCCAGAATAAAATGTTCTCTATCATGTGTGAGTCTCAAACAATGCTACAATTAATATAAATTGATGATGACGTGTCATGCTGGTGGCAAATATTCACATTCTAGTAGTTCAAAATTCAATCTTATAATATTATTTTTTTTTTTTTTTGGCCAGATCATCAGGTAGTGATTTGGGTCTGATTTAGGTGGGCTCTTGGAGGACTGTGTTATTAAGAATGTCTGAGTTCATTAAGCAACACGATTTGTGTCACACGAGTAGCATTTTTTTATTTGCTTATTTAATCTCATACTGTCCCCAGGGAGACAATTGTTTGTGGAGAGGATTGCCTTTGAATGTTCTGTTTTGATTATTTTATTTATAACAGTGCTATACCTGTGTACTGAAGTCTTCCCTATATCTGGACAATCTGCACCTGTTTTAGTTGCTGAATGTTATTTAGGCTTGAATGTCATTCTTTATTCAAAACCTTATTGTCTTGAACCTCCCTTGCAGAGCTGTTTTATGAGCATTTTACATTTCTTTTGTGCAACAGTAAATTACTACAACTTTTACATGAGGTGCAATGTAGCATAAGTGCAGGTTTAGGAGCATAATCCCGTTCAATGTCATATTGGAAAAAATGGTTTCAGAGCTCTGTCTTTGAACTAGCTTGCAGCTCCACCCTAGTACTTGGAGGGGCTGTTCTCATCTAAAATGATATTTTCACTGAATTCAGTGAATTTACATGTACTTCCTATATACCAGGTTCTGGAGAGGATTAATCTGGAGAGGACTCTGTTGACATTTAAATTCTGTGATTTATTTGGAGCTGGAGCTGGTCATGTTTCTGTTTGCCCTGAACTTTCTGGTAAATCACAGCCTGAAATAGAAGGAGTGGAAAGAGAAAGATGCTTGTGTGACTACGAGTGAAAATATTCCTCTGAATAAACTTAGCACCAGTATTTGTGAAAGCGTATTTCTATATCAGTTGAATGAGTAATAAGGTATAATGAGGAACAGGAGATTCTGTCTTCGTCACTGCAATGCATTTTAAAGTATTTTATAATAAAAGCCCTGCTGTTTGTCTAAGAATAACAACTGTGTTGTACAGTGCGACTTATGGAATTCTTGTACAGAAACTGTCACTCAGCATCCTTCTGTTACTTCAAGTGTAGGGCTGTGTATAACAAGATTTTGGATTCACAGCTTAGTCATGTGAAGGACTTTAAAAATATGGTTTTAATATTGAAAGAATAGACTGGTCATGAGTTTCAGATGTGTTTATACCCTTGGCTTCACTGCCTGAAACTTCAATTACTTTTTAAAAAAATCAAATATATAGGATATCTTAAGCTCTCAATTTAGATTTCTTAGGGAGAAAAAAAGCATATCTGTGAAAGAAGGGAAGATAAAGAAAGAAGTATTGGATAGGAAAAAGCTGATGGAGGACAGCAAGGGCTCATTTTGATTTGTTCTGACTTTATGAAATGTAGATTTTACAAATGCATGGGATTTATTTTGCTGTATTAAAAGAAATAAGAGCCCATCAGTTACAAATGACCTGTATATTTCAACCAATCTGGTACCATTAGCAAAATGCAGAGGATTTTCCCTTGCTATTAATTTTATACAGCTCTCTCATCAAATGTGCATGTTGAAATCTCTCTAATTAGAGATCCCAAATACTCAAAACTAATAGCTATTTTATGTCAAGTTCTCAGCTACCCTTTTTCATTATCTTTACCCTTTGTATGCCAGTGATGAAAATGAACATCTTCTATGGAACAATGTAAACATTATTTTCTGCCTGCTCTGTCATACTCTGCCTCACATATACACATGGCATGATTCTTAATCAATATTGTGCTTACTAAAATCGGTGAGAAAATATTTTCCTTTTTTTTTTTTTAAAGAAAGGAGATAGGAAACTGTTTTCGAAAGAAAATATATTTTTCACCCTCTATATTCTTTCGTACGAGGCTTTAAAGGAATTCTCACATATGCCCAAGGCTTCTGACATTAAACATTGTCTGAGCTATGAGAAACCTACCAAGTGGTGTCTGCAAAGAGCCAAATGTATGGCAATATTATGGAGAGCTTGTAACTGAAGCCACAGCAAGCATATGTGATCCTATAGACTTGGTTCTTTATTACTCTCTGCTCAGGGCACACTAGATGTAAACTTTGTCCTTTTTATGCCCTCAGCCTTGGCAATCAACTAAGAATCTGGCTGTTGCAGGGTGGATTTGTGTTAACTTATAGTTTGGATGATAGACACCCCTCCCTCCCCCCAATCAGATCATCATCCTGTAAGGGAAGAATTGTTGGCTGTAAAGCCCCTGCAGCTTGTGTGCTGCTTACTGTATGTTGTAGGACTCCTGCTGATGTAGAGGCACTGTCTTTGCAGAGGGTGGGAGTGGGCAAGGAGGTGCCCTTTATCTGGCTCCCTACTTTGCAATGTCAGGTCAGTGCAAATGAGGAGACAGGGCCTCAGCTCTGGCTGAGGACCACAGGTCCACAGTTGCAGGCCATTGTTTTTAAAGAAGAAGCAGTCTCTTTTTGCTGTCAGTAAAGCAAAACACCTGTTTTGCAGGCCAGCTCGATATATCTGGTATAATTAGCCAGCGCATGATCACAGCCGAAATTACATCCATTCAAGGACAAGGGATGTAAACAGAATCTAGTTATATCCAGTATATTACAGTACTAATCAAAGCCAGCTCCTGAGCCTGCACCTCCTGGCTTCTGAGAGAGGTGGGGGAAAGAGAGAAGAGTGTTGTCTTGTTCCACTAAAGCCACCAGAAGATGATGAACAGTCTTTCTGCTGCCAGAGAGCAGCATAGGAGGCTGTGTTGCAATGGCCATGCACAAATCACCCAGTAAGGTCAGTGATGACAGTGCTTGCCTTCTTAGAGGGTGCATCAGCTTTCACTCGCTCTTTTCATAAACACAGAAGAATCAGATTAGAGCTCAGCTTTTAATAGCTGAGAATTTTCCCCCTGCTTTTTCCCTCATCTCCCAGCCTACCCCAGTGCTGTCACAAGCCCCATTCTGGGGCTGTCTCTTATTAGCAGAAACTAGCTGATCCCAGAGGAGATATTCAGATCGGCAAAATATCCCATTCCAGGAAAATTGTGTCAGCTCTGGGTTGTGATGCAGAAGTGTCTTTACTGCTTAGGTACAGGAAAAGTAGATTTTGCTGTGACATTTCAGCATCATGGCCAGCTGGAGAATGTAATGGTAATAGCAGCCTTTTTTTTTTTTTTAAATCAGCCTCCCTTGGTCATACGTAACCTCTTCCATCTTTTTTTTTTTTTTTTTGAAAATCGAATGTGGTGGTTGTAGGGTAAAGGAAAAGCAATGACAATGCTGGCTTACCTTCACAGCAGCCTGCCCCAGTTGTGCTGTCAAAGGGTGATGGGGGTGATGGGTTACTGCTTTTAATGCTGTATCCTGTCTTGGGCTGTATCATGGGCCAGAGGCACCTAAAATCTAACTTTCTTGGGAACTACAAAAATCAAAGAGAATGTGCAATTGGGGGCTTATGCTCTTGTTCTACAGAAGCTAAGGAGGATGTCACTGCTGCAGACCCTGTCAGTGGCAGTGTGGAATGTTGGGACCTTCTAATGTTTCCAGTAAGAGAAAGGGGTTTTTTGTTACACCAAGTAGATGGAAGAAAATGCGATAGCTGACCTGCTTTTCAAATTTTCCTTTGAGTGAGGAGCAAAGAGTGTTTTAAAGACAAACTTTTATGCTGAGGATTACTTTCAATTGCATGAGCCTAGACAATGTAAACTGACACACTGCTTTTATTCATGCTGAATTACTATGTTTCTCCAGGCTCTTTGGTGCTCTTTGGTCTGATAGGTAGTCAGAGACTTATGTCAGAGCACTAGTCTTTGTTTTAGCCTTTGCTTGCCATGTAAGACAGGTAAGGACAAGAGAAACATTTTCCCCTAATTTAGTCTTCTTTCCAAGGATCTCCTTGCATAGGGAGCTAATGCAGTGTGGAAAGCTGGAGAAGAATGGGAGAGTAAGAGATGCATTGAGGGACAGACCTGAAACACTGAAATTATTCCAGGTAATGTTCTGGCCCATAAGAGGAAGCAGGTTAGAAGGCTGATTTTGGGGAAGGGTTGTTATTGATACAGAAACCTAGAGGTATCTGAGAAAGTGCACTTTTCTTTTGGGGAACAGCTTAAAACAGGTGTTGCAGTAAAAGGACTAAAAGTGACCCTAATTTCCTTGCACCCAGGAAGAAGATGGTGAAAGGCTACATGATGTAGAGTAGATAATTCAGACCCCTGATTAAATTTATGAGAGAAGACAAGCAGGCCTAGTAACCACACAAGTTACATTTGGGTATGCTGCTCATACATTAACTGAGAGCTAAAAAAGTTCACCCCAGAGAGAGTGTTCTCTCTTGCTTTTTTTCTATTTGTTCTCTTCTAATTGCTGAAGGTCTGGGGAGACGCACTACGAAACATCTAGCTGGGCTTTCTGATCTTACCCTCTTCTCTAGTCACAGCAGAGGCAGAACTGTGGACCAGATGGATGTCTACCCTGAGTTGGTAGGACCACTTCTGCATTATTGCAGTGGAATATAAATATCAAGCTTCCACAGTTTGGGCCTTTTTCTTCATAAGGACAGATCAATAAAAGTAAAAAGTCATGAAAATGTGACTGAATTAAAGCATCATGGGTAATCTTAGTGTTGTGTAAAACACAATTTTTGAACCTTTTGAAAGTTCAGGAAAACAAAATATAACTGTTTTATTGGCTTTTCTAGTGTACTGCAGTATGGATGAGCTTAAAATACCTCTTTAAACTAGATAAAGAAGAATCAAACGTACTGTAAATGAGGGAGATGAAAGTCTGTCAGAAATGCTTAGTCCTATTGCTGTGAGAATGCACAAATGGGTAAGTGGAACAAGATGGTGGATGTTGTCTAGCATGTTGATTTAACATGCAGCATAAACAATGCATGATTTCTATAGCTTGGAAGAATATCTGAATGCAGTTCTGCCTAAATTCCTCTCCCTGGAGTGAGGAGCTGCTCTCACAGAGAAAGCAATCTGTGTCTATCACAGAGGATGAATTGTGCGGGCTGTCAGTTCCAGAAGCACAGTCAGCTTTGACCAGAATTGCTGTACTGCATCTGACGAGTGGATTTAACAGTTCCTGGGAGCACATTTTTAGTACTCCAATTGTAAACCTGACAGACTGCAAAGGAAGAGCTATCATAGCTTCAAGAAAAGAGAATGGACTTTCCAAGGGGCATCATGCATGAAAATATTTATATAATTTCTTAGGAGACACTTGTCTCCAATTTTTTGGTAAGTTGGAGTTGAAGCATACATAGGAAGAAAGCATTTGCAACAGAGCTGAGCCCAGGTATTTGTTCAGGATCGTACTGGACCCATTAAGGTACACTGTGCTATATGTAAACCAGGAATGGATCAGGACACTCTAAAATAGAAGAAGTGACTGGAAGTTGTGTTTCTCAGCCTTGAACTACTCCATCATTTACTGTGACAAGTTGATACACAATAGTTTCCAGATGGTCTGCTCACTTGGGCTGCCTAAATACAGTGTTGAGGCTGTTGTTCCCAGCACCAAATTTAGGCATGGAGGTTTGAGCTCCTGCTTGGTCAGAGAAATCCCTTTCCCCAAGTGGCTTCTTCCATTCATCCTCCTGGGGACTGCTACATTTCTTTGTCAGGCACAGAAAGAGCCCCATGCCTCGGCATCCTTATGCAGCTGTCTGCAGCATTTACTTTGTTATCAACAGACTTCTGCTTAAGCAGGACTCATCTTGTGTCTTGTGCACCCAAGTCCCTTCTAGAAGGATGGCCGGTGTTGGCCGCTCTTCAGCAGCAATGGAAGATGAGTTTCTCCTTTGCCTGTTGCCATATGTGGAACTTTGACAAGCACAAAGTCCTTTCAGTGGCATCCAGTGGCGTCTCACAGCAGCTGGGCACTGCCCCCCAACAGGGTGTTTGGCTCTGCCTTGCTGGGCACCCACTGTACCTGTAGGAGTGTGGTGACAACCTGCCAGCTGGAACACCAGGCAGGAATACTAAGCAAGTACTACAAGATCCTGCTTGCATTGGAGTAGACATCCTTGTTGCTGGGAGCAGGGTGTACTCCTTTGCTGGCATCTCCATGCTGCCAGAGTCGTAATATATACTGTCAGCCACCTATCTGTTGTCAGGTTCAGGGGAAAGCAAATACCATGCAGGTTGTGCTGGAGAAGGCAGCTGTATCCACAGGTGCAGGATTTCTGAGCAGTGGTATTGTGGCAACTCTCCCCCCTTCCCCTCTGCCTCCCACATCTGGGAGAATTGCCAGGTGAAGTTCTCACAGAAGAAGGTCTGTGTGCCCCATCCTTGAAGGGACTGAGCAGGGAACTGCTGCATGGTTGTGGCACAGAGGCTGCACCAATGTCACCTTTGAGGTTTTAGCTCACAGGGGTCTTGACAAGACCAAGGGTACCAGGGTACCTACCTCTGCCTGGTGAAGGGCTGTGTCACAGGACTGGGACCTGCCTCAGTGGACCCCATGGGGACCCTCAGCCACAAGGGAACTACTGATGCCTGTGGCACCCTGAGAAAGGAGTAGACTTTCATTTGTGCTATGGGAGATGGAGAGCACTGCAGTCACCATGAGTTTGTTGGTGCCATGACATGGTTGTAACAAAGTTTAAAAACGTGCCTATTGAGTGGTTATGTAGATTTATAAGTCCTCATGTTACCTGTATCCTTGTGGGTGTGGGTGGCTTTCTCCTGAATGAGCTTGTCAGGAATTTCTGGAGTGAAGGGAAGGGAGGGGGGAGGAAGAGTTTGCCGTTCTTTGTACCATGGGACATACTTTCTTCTTAAGGTAGTTTGATAACTTTATCTAGCAAGTTGTTTGTAATTGTGGGGACCTGTGACACTTGGCCACAGAAACAGAGTTGTTTCTTCCTGTAGCCTGTTGCAGTAGGTGTTCAAAAGCCACAATAATGAGCCGGGAGGTGGTAGTGTGGGCTGTGGTAACATGTAGGGAATTTGTTTTCATGGTAGTTTTGGTAAAAACTTTCATTGTACATTGCTATCCTTTGTCGGTCACTGGACTTAGTGATTCAGGTGGTATTTTCAAGCCACATGTACCCTGTTCTAAGCACTAAACTGCTGTTAGCTGCAGGCTTGTCTGCCTTAGACATTGCTTAAACCAGGGGAGTCGTAATGCAGCTCCAATAACATAGTGGAGTTCCAAAATGACAAGTTCACAGTATAAGGTTAACTACTTTGGTTTCACTGTACTATTTTTCACTGTCTTGTATATTCTCTTTAGCACACTTCTAGATTTCTCCTTTTCATTTATTTTTATTTTATTTTATTTTATTTTTAAAGCCCCTCCAGTGCCTTTGACAGAAGAAGACAGTAGGTCAGATCCTGCTGACTTCAGAATTCATTTGATCTTCAAGAACTCTTTCCAACCAGTTTGTGATTTTCACGTTGCCCTTGATAACCCTGCCAATGTTTCAGGTTAGATAACATGCAGCCAGGGAATTTTGCAAGTTTCTGCTTTGAAATAAATCACCACTAATAAATGAGAGTAGTCACAATGTACAATTTGGCTTTGCAAATGTACCTAATAGCTTAGGGAATACATCTGAAGAGATCGCAGTGTCATTTTTCTTCCTTTCTGTAAGCTAGAGCCAACGATGGGTTCATCAGCTGTTTTGATAGAGAAAAAGCAAACAAGCCTTTCTAAATCTTTGCTCCCAGTAATACTCATGCTCCTCCTTCACTTGGAAACATTCTTGCTGTACTGTCTGTTGTTTTACTCTATGCTGTTATGCCCTGTTCATTTCCTTCTTTTTTTGTCACCTTATCTGTCCCAGGAAATTGTAGCTTTCTGTTTTATTACATCAAACAGGAATATTTCCAGGATATGCACAGCTATGCTCTTGAACTTGTGACATTTAAAGGGCAATAGAATGCTAATGTGACTAATAAAATAGAAAAATGGCTTTATATAAGTCAATGTGAAAATGGCTCAACCTAGCTTTTAAATGGACTAATTTCAACAACATTCATTGATAGGGGCCTGGAGTGAGACTAAAAAGCTTGGGGGATTGAGGTAGAACTGTAAAAACAAAGAAAGCTCTTGTCATTCTCTTTTGACACCTTTAAAAGAGATCCAGCCAATTTTTCCTGTTATAGGGACTCTTTACCATCTATTTTCTGCACATGATAATTCACAAGGGTAATTGGCCGTATGGTTTTGTTTTGTTTCTGCTGTGAAAGATGTTACAATCTAAAGCAATTTTATTGGATTTCTTTAACATTGATTTTTTGATTTATATTTGAACACATACAATAAAAGTTCCACTTTTTATAGTTCAGTATTTCTAGCTAATGCTATGAGGCCTAGAACAACTGTATCTATAATATTTTCAGGTCATGTCCTTTCTGAACAGTACTAAGACTGAACTGATTCTGAGTATATGCTACGTAGCCACTAAGTTATGAATTCATGTGTATGGACAGAAAACAAAGGAAAGCATCCATCAATTATACCTTTTGACTTTATCCTTTCCTCCTTAATCAAGGTTTCTTAGTTAACACGAAAAAGATCAATTTTTCTGGATTATTACAATAGTCAAAAGACATCAAATAACAAGATCACTTTGTAAATATAATCCCCAGTAATTCTGAAGTATGTTGTAATTCTGAATAGGATTGCTTTATCTGATTAAGGGTATACTTATAAAGGAAATCTGGGGGTTGGGAGTTAGGAATGTCCCATGTATGTTTGCTAAAGTTTGCTACTTGCACTAAGAGAATTACAGGTATTTTTTCTGTTTCTTTAACAACAACAACAACAAAAAACCCAATTACTCAGAGAATAATTAGATATAGATCTTACATGACAGTTGTTTAAAAGTACTTTTGACTAATTATCATTAAAAGCTTATTAAAATATTGTTTTCTTTAATGCAAGTTATATTCTTTCATCTTTTCCAGCAATGCATCATCTATTAAAACGTTTTGATGTGGAAAATTAGTGCTTCATGTCTGAAGAGAGTGACAAGAATAATGTTAAGAGTGACAAGAATGATGTTAAGGGAGTGACAAGAATAATGTCTGAGTTATAATTTCAGGATTAGTAATGCAGATTCGCCCTTCCTAGTGGAATAGCAATGTGGTCACCTAATGAACACTCCATGCTGCAAGTTAAGTTTTGTCTTAATGCCTAACAATCAGTGACATTGACAGCTTTTTACACTTTGATTTTTGCAATATATAGAAAGCTATATTCTAGCCCCTCTTTGCCTCAGTACCTGAAACAACTTCCTCCTCTCCCCACTGCGTGCCCTGTTCTTGTTATTCCAGCTGAAGTGGTTCCTGCCACTGATGGAGCTTGTTTTGTTGGTCTTTTCTGCTTTGCTATCCTTTGTGGTCCCATGAGGTGTGTGGGTGCAATGCCTTGCTGGCAGGATGAATGAGCCTGACATGTCTACATTGGCCATCCTGTTTGAGCTAACTTTGATACTGTGGTTCTGTTGCTCAGGATCTTGGATCCCTGTATGGACCACTTTGAGAAATGTGTGTATGTAAATAAATCCATTCTATTAGGAGTGGTCTTCTTTCTTAAAGGACTAGTATTTCTAAAGGGCATTTGATCACATAGGTGATTTAGGGCACCTCTTCACTGAACTGTCATGTACAGTGTAGGCATTTCCTTGAAGAATTTCCTTCATATTGAAAACTGAATCTTTTAATAAAGGTAGTGACTGAATATCTTTTTGTTTTTCATTCCAGCTATAGCTGTTTTTCACTTTTCCCTTTATTTGTTACATTGGAATCCTTTCTTTTACTGGGCAAATACCTCTTCTTGATGTCTCCCTTCTGCTTTTGATAGCTACATACAGATTGTTTCCCCTCCTTACTGCAGTTCTTTTTTTCCTGTTTTCCCCTTGTCTCCAGGCTTTTTCCTGAGAACAGGAAGGACAGGTGAGTGATCATTTTGTGCTCGCTTTTGAGATTATGAGCACTGTAGGAGATTTTACTGCAATCTGCTCTCCAGTTGAAAACAGCTTGCATAAAGTCTCTGTAGAAGTAGCGGTAATTTCAAGATTGCTCATACTTAGTCTTGAAGATTTGAAAATCCTCCAGACTTTTGTAGAAAACCTTTACTGAACAAAATAAAGCTAACAAAAAAATTCAATGTAATTCAATGAAGTTTATCTAGCAAGTCTAAATGTCATTCCCAAGATGGGTCCAACTTACTGTAAGACTGTGGAAGCAAGGAGGCTTTCTCCCTTTTGTGTTATAGAGAGGAGAAGCTTATTCTGAATTCACATGGGGCCTTACAACTTAAATCCTACTTTTTAGTGTCAAAATCAGTTATCTTAATTTCCCCGAGCAAATATTTTCCATTAAATCTGCTTTCTATCCATATGCTTTCCGTGTTAGTGTGCCACACACACTTTCTACTTCCCACATGCATAGATTCATGATGACAGTCCATCATGCTGCAGTCCCCTGACTTTTTTATATGGCTGTAATACTACAACATTTATGGTCATGTCAGATACTTCACTGCAATAAAATCAGGCCTAGACCATCCTCATGGTTTTGCTTTGCTAGAAATTTGCACAAGAACTTTTATTCTTACTTTCCCATAGGAAAAAATACAAATACCATGTCTTTAAAGGGAATTACAAAGAGTGGTCAACATTAAGAAGTTAGTGGGCTGATGGTTACCTGCTTTTCATTGGCTATGTGACCATCTGTGGTCTTATGTGTGGGTGGAAGTGTTCATTCTCCTGTACCTGGTGCTCATACATCTGCTGAAAGCAAATTGCCAGCTCTAGAAACTTTGTTGGAAGGAAGATTGGACCTTTCAGCCTTTGTTTATGTGGCTCTAGACACAACAGGCAAGGGGCAAACTTGGCCATGTTGTAATTAATGTATAGGACTTTGTGCTTTTTCTGTGGTTTTTATCCACCTAATCCTAAATTAATATGGTCTTTGATTTTACAATGTAATAGGAAACCACAACTGGTTATTAATTACTCAGTATCCATTTTTTCAGCAGTTTGGCCAATATTAATGGGCTCAAAAGTTGTAACACACATGGGTGATTACTGATTGTGGCAACAGCTTTTCTTGAAGCCTACTGAATTTTTCCAAAGATACTTCAGAAATATAGGAACTGAGGATGGCATTGATCTTCCAAAAGAGTAATCTGGTTTTCTTAAAATGTTGTGTGTCACTAAATCTTTGAAAGGAGTTGGGTTTTAACAGACATATGATAGTGCTATTTTAAAATTTGGGCACTAAAGTAACAGGAGCTATACTGGAACAAACTAATGATATACTTAAACCATAATTTTTATCTGACAGTGGTAAGATTCTGAAAGTCCAAGAAGCCCTATAATCAGTGTGTGAACCGACAAGGCAGTGGTTTAAAATTAAAAAAGGGCAGCAAGGACTGCTAGGCTGCAGGAGCAATGAGTGCATTCCTGTGAGAGGGTGGCTCCTGGCTCCCACGTAGTTCAACAGGTTTCAGTTGATATTCAATGGTGATAAGTGTGCTGTGCATTTTTTTTTTTCCCTTACTGGTCAACATGCATACCTTACTCACTACAGTCACCTGAGAAGGAAGATACCAATAAAGTGTGAGAATTTAGGAACCTTCTCAGTTATATCCTGTTGTTTCTATGAAATCAGGTTATGTGATTTTCCTGCTTTTCTAACCCTAGAAATAGATGGACCCTTTGTTGTTGAGACTTACAAGATAATCAAAATAGGTAGGTGATAAACTCAAAATAAATTTTATTCTAACGAAACAACTTTAAGCTGACCAAACTGTTTAAGACTGACAACATTAGTTAACCAAGATTTCAAGCTGAATTAATACTACACAGCTGACTTAAGAAACGAGGCTTTAGAAACAAGGACCCAAACTGCTCAATCACTCACAGAATAAGGGAAGGGCTCTCAACCTGCAGGAGTTAACTATAAGTGGGAGTCCCAACCCACGTGGAGAGATACTGACTGCAGACCCAAAGAAGTCTGACCCAATCTGTCCTCTGACACGGCTCCATTTATAGCCTAGTCAAATCTGATCTGTGGTCATGTTAGTCCTCACTGGCTGAGGGTCTTCACTTTCTCATCTTTCAACCGAAGTGTGTACGTGACAGTAGTCATTGTGTGGCTTTGAGAAGTTTCGGTCCTTAACAGTGGTGGTGGTGGGTGCACCTGCCACACCCTTTTAGCCAGTTTTGACAAAGCTTTCTTGAAAGAGTGATGGGAGTTCCTAGCTTCCTGCCTACAGTTTTGTAGGTAGACTGAGGGTTTGGTATTGAGGTAGGAAGTGATGGCCTGGGTAAAAAGATACAATTTGTAAGAAGGCAGACTTTACTAGACATACAGTTCATGACATAACATACTGATTTCTATTAAATACGATAGTTTGTGAATTTTCATAGCTGCTGAAATTTCAGCAAAGAAGAAAAATAAAAAATATTTTTAAGAATAGTTATTATTTTTCTCTTTCGATACTGTCCTGTTGAGATCAGTATCATTATTTTTGCTCAACATTGCCTGTGAGTTATGCTCTAAACCTTAATTAAAAGGTAGTTATTCAACTTGGCTCTTATTTGGCCATACTCCAAATAACTTATGCTACAGATTATGGTTCATTTATTTTGTTTCATTTTATTCCTATTGTCCCACTAGAAAATACACCTCTCATGATACTTAACTACTTTTTAGCCATAAGGTTCAGAAAAGACCATCTCTCTTACTGTCTCACTTGTCACTCTACGTTTCTATCAATCAATCAATGTACTTGTGTCTCTCTGTCATCTTGTAGTTGGGGCTAAACCTCTGCAGGGCAAGGGATATGTTTTCATTACACATCACCTAGAATAGTGGGGTTTCACTCAGGAAGTCTCGCTATTTTGCTAAGTGCTCATGATTGCTCTGAACCACTGAAATGAGTTGCTGTCAGGCTTAAGGGGCGATAAACCAGTGCTTCTGCCTTTTTTTCTTTTTCCTTCCTCACTGTGTGAGCTTCCTAGCCAAGCTTTTGTACAGCGCAAAAGTGGTACTTTTTAAAGTTGTTTGTTTTTGGTTTTCCTAATAGTTCAGTTCTTTCAGAAAATATCTATGCCTTCTTATTTGCTTAAGCCAGATAATGTTTATTCTTTTAGTTGTGTTTATGGTGTTCTTAAGCAACTTAGCAGTACCTGCTAGGGAGATAAAGTTTGGGTTGGACCATCCTGATATTGCTCACATGGTCTTGCAGAGATCAGTGTCCCCTGACTCTTTCTCCCAGATCAGGTTTCCAGATGTTAACTTCTCCATTTGCAATGTGTCTAACTCTCCTTAAAAATGAAAGGAAGAGACACTTGGCATTCCAAACACTGTAACTTCGCAAGCGCTGTTTTGGTGGGCTTTTAATGAAGAATGGTTTGTTTTGCAGAACGTGCGGAAGGTCCAGATTGTGTCAGCAGTTGCGTGACAGGAGGTCGTCCTCTGCTTTACACATACCTTCATGGATCCTCCTGGTGGAGAGCTATACTGATATTTTTTCTGTGTTTAAAGCCTACTTACCCCTAAATGGCATCTCCTGACTGGATCATAATGTTGTGGAGTTAGAGCTCAGAAAACAATGTGTGGAAACTGAGGGAATGGATGCAGGAGAGCTGTTAGCTACAGCAAAGTGATGTGGACACACTAAGGTCAGGTGAGTCATAATGCCATCCTCAAGAGATACTGTCCTGAAGTCATGTCTTCCTATGGGGTTAAGAGACATACCAAGCCTAGGAAAGACTCTGTTGACATAAATAGCTTTGTCTCAGTGCCATGCACTTTTTCATGGATACTTTGTTTTGAGGAAGTTGTTGCATGCTGTTATTATGCAAGGCTCCCTAAAGGGACCTGTTAAGCTTGCTTGGTATCAAGGCTGCTAATCAAAATGGGATAACCTTATCATGCTGATAAATGTGGTTACATTATAGGGGCCTTTTCTTCAAAGAAGAGTGGAAGCACACCACTGTCACTTGAAAGGAGCATGCGTGGAGGACAGGACCCCAGAAAAGGCATCCAAGGTGGTGAGAACTATTACTGTACTGAGATAGTACCTCAGAGTTCAGGTAAATTCTTTCAGAAGCAACTTGATGAGAGGGAAAAGTACACTTAGGGTGAGGAATAAAACCCCCAAATGCATAGATATTTACAGTCAAATATTGAAACTGTTTCCAAAGTGAATTAACTTTCTGCAGATACAGTTTGTCAGAAAGTGGGAGTATTACAAAAATAAATAATATACGTGAACATTACCTTTTTTTCTATTATTCCCCCAAAAGAATAAATGAGATAAATGTGAAAGGGTGTTACTTGTGTAGCAATTAGTCTTTAGCTCACAGTAGGGAAAGAGCTCATTTTAACAGGGTTTGATAGAAGCAGTTTCAACTTGCTTTAATGTATGGTGAGAGTTTTATGCTTCTAGAGTACCTTGATGTGTTGGTAGCAGATGAGGTCTCATGTGGGATCTTAATTGTACTCCAGAACACTTTCTGCTTGCCAGAAATGCAGAGGAAAATAAATGCAAAAGATAAGTTTTCAGATGCTGTGATGGACGAACTGAAATGACATCATTAATGTTATCACATGAAAATCCATCTATAAAAGTTGAACCTATTTGTGATTGTTAAGAAATAAAGTATAAGAAATTCGCTATTGATATTATCCTTATAAGCCAAGGTAAGCTGTAGGAAGAGGTTTTCAAGTAGCAAATGTGGCTCTGGTTGGCAGAATGCACTTTGGAAACTGGACCTTGACTGGCCAATTGTTTGAGTAACTCCAGGGGGACCTGCTGGTGAGCCATTCTTGTCCCACGTGTTCCTCCCTTCCTTGCTCCTACTTGATGATTTGTTAAGTCCCCTATTTGTCTTTGGTCTTGGTGCACTTGTTGCAGGGTTTGGGATCCTGGTCCACAGGGACAGAAGGTACACAATTTAGGTGGAAATACTTTGAGAACAAGCATCATCTGTGGCAAGGTGTAGATGTCTGTAGAAGTGCACCTACAACGTAAGTATGCTTTCAACATAAACCATTCTATAAAATTTATATGTAAAGTCATATGAAGCAACTGTGATAAGAGAAAAGACCTTCCAAAGCTTGAAGGCTTAGAAAGAAAAGAACATTTTTTTACAGAAGCATACAATGCAAAAAAAATGATTTTTTTTAAATTAATGTTATGTAAGTGCACTTAAAAAAAAAACAAACAACAAAACATTAAACCAACCCTCTGAACAAACAAGAAAACATAACACTTTGTGGAGTTTTGAGTAGCACCAGCTGTAAAAAAGAAAAAAAAAAGAGGACAAAAATGATGAATAAAGTGTGGAATATCAATAAGTGAGCCAGGTTAGACAAGCTAAGGCAAAAAGAAAAATCAAACAAAACCAAATTAAAGTTCTGTTACAAAGAAAACAATGCCATTAGGACACTGTGAACTACAAGGAAATTGTAAGGGAAAATATTCATGATGAAAATTCACATTGTAAAAGCATCATATGAGATGCTACTTTCAGCCAGCATTTCTTTGGTTCCCTTTAACGACATCAAAACCTCACAAATGTTTCATAAGGCAGTGTTCTTGTTTACATTTAGAATATAGGTCTATCTGAAGCATCAAACTTGTTAAAAAAATTTCTGTCTTTGAATAGGACGGACTACAAGATGTCATCTGCTGCTCCCCTCTGTCCTGACAGGGCCTACAATACCTAATCTGATGTATTTGTCTTCCCTTGGTTGAAAGGCTGCAGTGACATAGGTTCCATGGCCTTGCTTTGCAGCCTGATTTACCACTGGATTATTCTTGTAGTTTGAGGTTTTTTTCATAGTATCTGATCTAATGTTGCAAGTGTATTTCTATTTGTCATGATCACATAGGGAGCATAGGGGATCATTGTTCTTTTTTCCTCTCTTTAATGCGAGAAGATTCCTACCTATAGAGCTTCTGGAATAGCCCCTGTTTCCATGCCCCTCTTCAGTGTGTTCTCTCTCTCTTCCCCCCGCCCCCAACAAGGGGGTCATCAAGAAGATGGGAACCAGACTCTTCTCAGAGGTGGAAGGATGACAGACAACATGTATAAGTGGAAATAAGAAAGGTTGAGACTGAATAGAAAGGAAAAATTTTTCACACTAAGGACAGTGGAACATATTGTCTATGGCAGGTTGTGATTGCAGTTTCTGTTGTCTCCATATTTGGCTTTAGCCAGTCAGGTCTTGAAAACCTTTGTGAGCAACTTGGTCTGACCCTTTGAGCAAGAAGATGGACTAAAGGTTTATTGAGGGTTCCTTCGAATCTGAATTTTCCTATCGTTGTTTCTCTGATTCTCAAAGTCATTCTGGGTTCTGACTTGCTTTCTGAGGTGCTTACAATCCTTTTCAGCAGGGGACTGCACTAAATACTTTAGATACAATTTTTTTTTCATTTTAAGTAATTATTGTAAATACAGACTAGCACTGCAGATCCCCCCAATGCTCAGCCTGAGACTGAAAATTCCTAATTAGTATTTGAGTGTGTTTAAAAATCAGGTATTCATGCACTGACATTTCCTTTGGATCTTATTTTTCTGATGTGAGAATATCATGCAGGTATGTCAAAAAGTTTAAGTAAAGAACATAAATGTCATATCTGTTCCTTTCTCATTATCTTCTAGGCCAATAGTCCTAAAAAATATACCAAATTAAACTAGAATAATATAATTTATACTTGTTTTATTATTGCTTTTTATTAGCTTATTATTTACTCACTCCTAGTAACCAATAATTAAAGTATTTCTTACTGTTATTTTTCTAAGCTCTGGAGCTAACTTAAATAACATATGTTGGAATGTTACTTTAGACAGGTGATGTTCATGCTGCTCTGCTTTTCTCTATTTCTCAGAGGCAGAAATGTTGTAAGGTGAACTTCATCAGGTCCAGCTGTGTTGAAAATATCTATTTTGCCTTCATCCTTTTCAGATGGATTTCCTTATTCTGGTCGATACTTTTCTACCCCTTAATATCAATAGTAACATTCTAAAAAGAAAATGGAAAAGTCAGTATTTCAGTCTTATCTGTGTCATACATTATTTGTTGTTCTTTCACAGTAAGCCATGTACTTAAATTTTTCTGTTCTTTCCCTTATGTTCAATAAGCAAGATAGAAGTGTTTCTGGTTCAATCGGTGAACTTTTTCTTAGAGCATTTTATGTTCTTTGCTAGTTGTAACACATTTTGTGTCTTCTCTCTGATTTTGTTCTTATGGGCTGTGTTTCTCCCTCATTCATTCTTAGTCACATCTTTGTTTTCACTTTTTGTGTGGTTCGCCTCCAATTTTCAGGTTATTAAAGAGTCATGTGTGAGTCGCAAGGCAGAGACTGAAAAGAATTGGCAAACAATCTGCAAAATAAAGATTTACAAGTATTTATTTTACAGTTTCCCTGAGTAGTCTGACAGCTAGGATAAACCCCACCTGTCTTTCAAGGTTACTTGAAGTATCAAGATGATTTGAGTGTATATGGTGACATGTATAAAGATAGTTGTGTCGTAATGCCTAGATCACCGAGAACCCTTTTTTCCCCAAGGATATGTATGACCATCCTGGAATCAAAACCTGACTCTGGAAACCCAGAGGGGCCATATACCTGTCAAACTTGACCAAGTCTTTCAGAGATCTTAGAATTAATTGCAATTGCAGTTAAATTAAATTGCAATTAAATTACAGTTGCCATTTGATTTAATTGCAGTTAAATTATATGTAGGCCAAGTAGCAAAAAAAACCCCAATGAAAATACAAGCCATTCCCAACAGACCTTGGAAAAAAAGTTGGAAATGACCTTTCCGCTGCAAATCATACAAACAGCCTCATTATTATGGGCTGCTCTGTAGACTTCTGGGAACTGACTGACTTTTTGGACTTAGGAACTGTTGCGGATAAAGAAACAAAATATTTGGGCAGAAATGGAGTATCAAACAGTACAATTTGAGATAATGGACCTCAGTGTACTCACAGTGGGTTTGTACAATTTACCATAAAATAGCAATTAAGCCATGTCTTACTGCCATAGAACAACAGCCACTTGCTGCTGTTAAACTGTGAGATAAAACTGTTAAGACTCTATAAAAGAAAACTGCAAAAAACAAAGAAAATATTTGGCAAACCATTCTGGAATTGAGAAGAGAGGCTAATGATGACCTGTTTCATCTACAGTTTAGTGGTGTGCTGGATATCATGTTATTCTGGTGTTCTAGGGCTGGAAAAGATGGTAGAAAGAGTTACAGCCAAAAAAGTATGAAAGAGCAAAGTTTGCTCCTGCTGCTACTAGATATCCATGAACTCTGACTGCTTGGATTCAAAATGACTCTTGGGGACAAGTCAAGTATCTGTTGGGATATGTTGCATATAAGCAGCCATTCATTTTAACTTCTCAGTGGGTGAAAATACATGTTACTTAAAGGGCAATTATATTTTGACAATCAGGAATGCAGAGTAGAAATGTAATTCTGAAGACAGTGAAATATCCACTTTACTGGGACTTAATGAGAAAGAAGCAAAAGGAATAGGTCAACAAGTTATCATTAGATGTTCATACAGATTTGCAAGCCATACAACTAGAATAACATGGAGGGTGTGTGTGTGTGGAGGCAGTATCCTTCCATCATCTGAAAGCCTCTTACTTGCTCCAACACAAAACTGTTTAAACTGTCCATCAACAAGCAAGGCAGCTGGTTTTATCCTGTATTTAGTAGAAACCTGAGGAGTGATAAAACCATAGATTACCAAAGAAGGCAAATTATTACAGTACATTTAACTTTGTTTCTCCAGATTAATTTATGCCATTTTATTGACCTATACACCAAAAAAGGTTTGAAAAGCGTCATTTTAAAGACTGTGTAATGCTATCAAACATGTGAGGGGCCAACCATTTCAAATTATGGAGGGAGAAAAAAAAACCAACTCTTTCTGTATCCCAGCAGCCTGATATTGTAAAAAGGCATTTTTTTTTCTCTTCACATGAATGGTATAAAATTTAAAACCATGTAACAGAATGATAAATATGTAAGTAGGCCATGGTATTCCTGTTTAATTATACTGTCTTGAATAAATGTGCCAAAAGTAATGTTCTGGTGAATAGCCCTTCAATAGGGGCGCTGTAGTGTGATCACATATTTATATATAACACAATGTCTAGAAAGTGCTTAATAAGAGGGGACAGTCAGTGGAGGAAGGAATAAATCCTGAGCATTGCAGTGGGTTGCCTGTCACTTTTGTTTATGCTTGAATGCTGAGCACTGTCTGTGCTGTGCTTCCGATGGCTCGGCTGCTTTGCCAGGGTTGAAGCGCAAGCAGCATGTGACGTGAATCCGCGTGCAATGGGAAGCTTTCCTCTCCCTCCCAGGCTTAATGTCACTGCTGCCTCACTCCAGCGAGGCTCATGCTTGAGAGCCACACGTGGGTCTGGTTATTCTTAGGCTCTCTGAACTTCACCATTGTGAGCTGCTGCTGGTGCATCCAAGCTCAGTTTACAATCTGGCTGTGTGCAGCTGGATATTGGTATTGTATTTGGCAGCACTGTGTAAACCCCATCCATTTGGTGAAGTCATGTAAAATAATTATACTTTTAAATCTACAGGGCTGTTGCCAAACCATGTACTTATGAAAGACAGATGCTGTGAATTTTCTATTCAGTTCTGCAGCAAATCTGCCATGCGCAGAGGCAGGGTGAGGTGCATTATAAGACTTCCCCCTTGTCTTTTATAATGCAGGAAAGCTTTAATTAGACATAAATGAGTTTGATCAATGAATCATTAACTTCCATTAAACTTTAAGTAGATTGCCTGACCCGGCTACTTCATTCTGAATTTAATCTGGTATACACTTGATAATTAGAGTTAAAGGGACAAGGGCTGGAGGCAATCCTTCTCAATCCTTCACACAAAATGGAGTTGAGTCAGCTAATAAGTTAATTTTATAGTCAGTGTGTAAGGACAGAATTGACCGTAAAACGTAATTTTCCTAGAAAAACGGATCAGGAAGCAGACTGTCACTTTGTTTTGCTTTCAGAATTACCTCAGGAATTACTTGCCTAGGGTCTTCAAAGCCTTCGCAGATCCTGTCCTCCTCAGCAGAGCAGCTGGAGGATTAGGTTGCGTGAATACAGTCAGAAACCAGGTGGTAGAGCAGGAAATCTCAGGGCTCTGTGAAAATGCTGGTATAGCTCTCCCTGTGGTTGAACAAATTGTTCTGGCTGATCTAGATCCATGGGCACTGGAAGGAGTGAAAGGAGGCTGCTTTCTGATAGCTTTGAAGCTTAGGAAAGGTAGAATCTTTGATCTGCTGGCTTTACCAACACCTGCATCCAGAAGAGCAATTGTCATTTCTCATGTGTGCTTGCTGTTTGTTTTGCCATTTGGAAATTGCAGGCTTGCTACCTTGGGTGTCTCTGCATGGCACTGTGCTGTGCAGTAGGGATGTATTCTTTGGAGGGTTGTATCAAGTTAAGTTTATTTGTGAAATATTTGAGTCATTAAAGCTGACTTAAAGGACTAGAAATTCATTATTTTTCTTACTTCTGTACAAATGAGTTCTCTTATGTCCTTCTTATGAGCTATGATGTCCTCTGCTTTCTGGGTTCAGATTAGGTTATACTGAGGGATGTCAGATGATCCAAACATGGACTCCCTTCACCTGGTTTAGTATTTGCCTTGTTCCATCTGAAATGTGTGTCTGAAAGTACTTGAGGAAAGACCATATCAGTCTGTGTTGAGTTGGATGCCGTAGAAATAAAAAGTAATTGTGCTGACGCATAAAGCAGCATGATATCAGTGTCCAGCTGTTGTGGTGGGCAGTCCTATTATTGGTGTGTGCAGCTGCTCACAAAATGCAGATTTGACGGAATGCAAAGATTCCCCAAAGATGAGCACGAACCCATTTAGGAAAAGGGCTCTTCAGCTTGATGTGAATGCTCTGGCCAGTGTTCTAAAGATCATGATAAAGGAGAGGGCAGGTACACCACCTGGCCTTTATACTTATTTATGAGTATATTACTGCAGTGGACCACAGGGGTCAGAAAAGAGTAAGCATGGTATTTCCTTTGGTGTGTAGCTATGAGGTTGCTGCTGAGAAGAGTAGTGTTGCCTGGGCACAAGCTCTTTTGTGTACATCTTGTGTAAATCAGGTGCTTTTTTTACTGGTAAAGGATTGCAGGCACAACATGTTAAAAGTGGTGATGCAGAGGTTCTAAGTTTTGGACTTAGACTCTTAAAATGGCGGTCAAGTTTCAAAAGGGCTCTGAATATCTGGCCTGTGCCTTTCCTGTTCTTTCAGTCTCAGCCTTGAGTTACTGTTTCTGAATTCCCTGTGAGTACTCCAGCCTGGGGTCACTGAGAGAGTTGTTCTGGGCCTGTAATGACCTGTAAAATGACAGGCAGTTCTGGGTTTGTGTGGTATGTGTTAGCTGCTGCTCTGAGATACAAGTCAAGCAAGGGCAAAAGTAAAAGCTGATTAGCCACCTATTTAAGGAGCCTTGTCCATTCTCTGCAGTCACATAATGTGACGCTGAGGGAGGCTGAATTAAGGGTTGCTGAATTAAGGTCATGCAGGCAACCTTAATACTGCCATTTTGAGACTTTTGAATGCAGGATTATGAGACCTTAATGGCATTATTTTTAAAGTATTTTATTTGGATGTGATTTTGTATATTTAGGTCAGACAAAATTGCTAGCAATGTTCTCCTCTGACTCTAAAATCCACAAATCTATTCTTTTTAATAGTGCTGCCAGAATGCAGGGGAGAATTCTGCTAGAGCCGATGAAGACCTCTTAAAAAACAGTCCCTTTCCAGTGTTTTAATGATGCTGCTGTTCATAAATGCTTGCTAGTATGATATGCTATTATTTATCTTTCAAATTCTCCAGTGCCAGGCTCCCATTATAAATGACAATAGCTGCTGGGGTCTGGTGGCAGAGGTGGTGCCCTTTTCCCGTACTGCCTGGCTCACCTTCAGTCCAAGTCAAGATGGACCAGCACTTCTTGCTGTTTTCTGTGTTATGATGCCTGTATAGTGTGAGATGTTTGGTTCCAGGTTTCCATAAAACAAAATTCCTGGTGCAGCCTGGTATTGAAAGAACGCTTTCCAATCAAAAAAGCACCTAACTTTTGCTCCAGTAAATGGTGGCTTCTGGTGATTTTATTTTTTTTTTTTTTTTCCCTGTAAGACATCCTTCCAGATGAATGTTTGCTGCACATTTTGAAGAATGTCACGGGGAAAACATCCACTGATGAAGACCATTTTGTGCCATACAGAGCTAGAAATATGAAGGCTTAATTCCTGTCAGTGAAGAATTGCTCACACCATGCTCACAGGGTTATGCATGTGAGTAGCTGTTTGCCATTGGCAATAAGGGATTTACAGTCTGGCTCTCTGGGAATTGAGAAACTTATTCTCTCTAGGGTGTTCCATCCTGAACCTTTTTACAAGCATTTAAAAGTCAATTCAAGTGATAAAACCTGTTATTTATTTTGAAGAAAACATGTTTTAAGGCATCAAAACTGCTTCATTATTTGAAAATACATTTAGAACACATACTTGCTTTCCACAGAGCTCAAAAGACAAATTTCAAGTAACAAAAGCCTTCCTAGCAGGTGGCGGATAAACATTTTATGTTTCCAATAGAAGCTGGGCTTGTCTCTTGCTGCTATAAGCAGTCTGAACAGATAGTTGTTTACCAAAAAGCTATAGCAGAATTTGCTATCAGCCAAGTCTGACAATCAGCTACATCTGTCAGAATGCAACTAAGGAATTTCATAGGTCTGTCTAATAAAAATAAACTTTTCTTAACTATATTTAACTTTCCTTAACTATCTTTCATCCTATCATCTCTAACTTGCAAACTTTGTCTTACACAACTCCTTCTGTTGAGTTCATGGCTCTTTTTTTTTTCCCCTGAGCCTGCAAAGAGAGATTTTTGAAAGTGATTTGCTCAAAATCCAATCTCTGCCAGAGCAATGCCTCAAACCCACCCTCACCTGAAGCTGCTACTACGTGAGTCTCCATAGCAGCTGTATCCAGCTGTTCTGGGGAGTGCTAAGCTTTGCAAGAATATGAAGCGTGTCCAGTTCAGACAGAACCCTCAGAGAATTTTCTCGCTGGGTTTTATCTGGGTGTATATGAACTGTGACATTTTGAAGGCTTGTAACTCACCCAGACTTTTGCAGTCTTTCACAAGGACAGGAAAAAGTATTTTTTTGACCCAAAGCAGACCCTGTCAAAATTTTTCAGATTGGTTGGAATAATGTATTTCTGCTTGTGTGCTCAGAAATGGCTGAATCATTTTGACTGAATTTTTCCACAAAGATTCAACCTGAGATGGATATTGACAGGAGAAACTAGCCCAAGTGCTGCCAAACAGTAACCTACTGGAAAAATAAGAAAAAGGAAAAAAGATATAATGGAAGAAGTAGGAGGTATCCTTAATACATGGTAGTATTACTCCCAGCTACCACTTGTGCAGGATCTGGTGGATACTTGCAAGTTTTGAAACACCATTTTGCACTTTTTGTGGGTTGAAAGTGAAGGCAGATAACATCTTTTTAGAACATAGTTAGCAAGTCAAATGAAGTGATTATTCTCTTCTATTTAGCACTTGTGAGGCTGCATCTGGAATAACATGTCCAGTAATGGGTGATCTGGTACTTTACCAAATTGGAAGGAGTCTGGTAGATGGCCACAAGGATGGTTAGTGGATGCTTAATGGCAGGCTGAGGGAGCTAGCTAGCTTTGTTCAAGTCAGGCTGTACCTGTTGAACAGATCTGTGCCTTGCAGAAACACCACGCTTTGGCTTGTTGGCAAGTGTCTTTTCTTGACAAAGATGAAACAAGATGACATTTTGGCTTTGGTACTTTTTTTGTGGTGATACCTACATAGTTTTTGCTTTGTAGTACAACCTGGGGAAAAAAATGCCACGTGCTAAAGGCTTCAGAATAAGTCGTCAGCTTTTGAGCTATGTCCTCATACTGATTTATTTATTTGATCAGAACACATACATCCTTTGCTGACAACTTTGCAGTGCGACAGTGTATTGCCTTCATTTCTGGCTATTGGTTAGTTGGAAATAGCAAACCACTTGCATGTGCAGAGACTGCCAGTTTTGACGCCCCAAAAGGTGGTGAAAGGCTGTGGCGCATGAAGCTCTCGTGTCTACCCTGCGAGCACAGACAACTTGAGCTCAGATTGTGGAAAACAGCTATCAAGGGACAAGGCCTTTCCATCTCATCTTCTGGGTTATTTTAGCTGCCACAGTGGATATGAGACCTCAGCAGCAGTCCAATGGAATGGCTGAAGGCTGCTGATTAGACAAAAGAAGCAAGAAAACGGGCCCTGAAGTTAACTCCAGAGCTTGTGGAGGTTTTCATGAGAGGTTTCCTATGCCTGAGGTTTTCCACTTGAGAGGCACAGCTTTGCTGTCGCCCAGCTGTCCTGGGGGATATGCCTGCACATGAGTGCTGGCAGCAAGCAGTGCTCATAGGCTGCAACCTCCTGTTGCTGCTTCTCTCCGGCAGCACCAGCACAGCTGCTGCCACTGGGGAGAGTCAGCTCTCACAGGTCCAGAGCCAGCTCTTCTGCAAAATGGTCTCCATTAAAAGAGCTACACCGAGGAGGGGAGAATGTTCTGCAACTGCAGAACTGAAGGCAGGGAGATGGGCAGCTCCAGTCAGATCAGATGGGAAACCTGGCAGAGTCGGAAGCTGAACTCATATATCTTGATTCTTAGTGCAGTGCCTTAGGTCTCAGAGCATCCTTCCTGGTATGAAAATGCCAGTGTTTTAGCTAGAGAACAGTTTTTTCAGTGTCTATCTTTCTTTCTATTATGTTTATCACCCTTTGTCTCTTTAACCTGATGATTTTGGTTAGAATAATTTGTTCCTTTTTTCCTACCACTTACTAACAGCATCTTCTTCTGCCTTTTGTTGTATCTGTTCCCCTTAGGCTAACTGCTCCTCCACTTTCTGGCTCTGTAATATATATATGCAGCTATGATGATGCAGCAAGCAAACTGTCAGAGTAGCTCTGGCAGACCCTTCTTTGAAAGCAGTCCGAAGTAGATACAGCTATGGTCACAGGTGGTAAGTAGAAAAGACATGCAGGACACCAGGGATGAGATCCCAATTTCCTTTTCCTGCTCCTGTCCATCTGGCTCTGTCTCATACTCCTCAGTGGACACCACCATTGGTAAAATCTCTCCTCAGGTACTATATGCTGGTTGGGGTAATAGACAGATGTTCTGTAGCTGCTGGTCTGAACCTATGTAAGATACTCGCCCAAGGAGGAGAGCACCACAAAGCACCCACATATCTTCTGCTCCACAGGTAAAAAAATCTCACTTTGAATTCACCTGAAATAATATTAACGTGTGGTAATGCAAATTTTTCCTAAAGGAAACTATCAGTCTCCCTTGCCCATGGCATCTTTTTGTTGCATGCGAGGACAGTGTACACTATGTCACACCACAGATACAAAGCTGCAAAAGAAAAAGGTGAGGTAGCTTGTGGGAGTGTGGGTCAGGAGACAAATGGTCACAAGGGAGCAAGAGGCACCATGCAGGGAGGAAGCCTAGAGCGTGGTCTGACCCGATGTTAGAGGTGGTTGGGATGCCAGGCTAGGACAGCTTTTTTCTCTTCCTGTCTGATATTAGCAGTGCTGGAGGCAGAAGCGTAGAGAATTCAATTGTGTGTGTGGTGCTGTCAGATTGCTCTTTTCTCTCCCACCAGACCTCTTCCCATCACACATCATCTGACTAGCTTCTCTCTTTTCCCTCCTTTATGCCTGCAACTTAAAGGGGAAATGCTAGAGGAGGTATACCTGCCTATTTGCTTGTACTGAAGGTGTCCCAGGGGATTCACAGGTGTCCCAGGGGATTCACAGGTTTGGTGCATTTACACTTTGCTGTGTAAATGATATCCCGAAAAAAAGCTGGTCAAAAAGGCCAAGAGACCCCACAGGCTGTGGGGATCCTGCTCCTTTTCAGTTGCTCTGTGTTATAAGGGAGGGATTTGACAACGCAGAAGGTGCTGCTGCTGCTGCTCTTAGGGTTCTGCACAGTTTGAAGCCTGTTGGAGGCTTGCCTGATTAGCAGGTTTGATGGCTGCGTTGTTCACTGGCACAGGGAAGGCCTGCAGGCCACGCTGTTGTTGCGAATTATGTGATGAGCCGATTGTCTGTGTCACGTTAACCAAAGCTCCCATTGAATTCCTTTGCAAGGAGACAAGGCATTTGGCCTGCAGCACTTGAGTGAATAAATACATGAAGCCACGGGAAGCTGGGAAGCAGAATTCCACAGCTTTAAGCTGTTTTAAAAGGTACTTTCTTCTGTAAAAATTCTGCCCAGAGTAACATGTAGAACAAAAGGAAATGTTTTACTATACAGCAAATTAATTTCAGATCCTTAATGAAATAGATTCTAATTTTTATTTTGTCTGTCATCTTAAATGCACCTGACCTCCTGAATGACTTCTTGAATATATATATTCTACACGTGCATATGTGTCTGCAAATGCAGGCTCAATTCCCTGTGTGTCCTATATTGCTCATTGTCGGTATTCACTTACACAGCTGATGATAAGCACAAGAAAATCTTGCTGAGACCAGGAGCATGCTGCTGTATTGCTCTGCAGAGCATTTCTGTTTGAGTGCGACACAATTTACTAATACTAAATAGTATAATGTACAGAGGGCAGTAGTGTTGAATGTATGATACAATGTGTGCTGCCAGAGAACACTGTAAGTTCAACAACACAGCAAAAGATAAATTAAGAGGCAGATGTGGAGGAGAAGGGAGATTAAAATTTTTTTTATTTTTTTTTTTTAAGGGAGTCGGTGAAGTCTAGAGAAAACTTAAAGCTTGAGAAAATGTACTGGCATTGGGAAGCGCCTTTTTAGATGACACCATTATAAGAGTAAAACGTCATCTCCAAAAACAGTTTCAGAATATTTTCTTTTGTAACCCTAGTTATTGTATGGCCTCTGTTAGACCTAACAGAAGATGTGACCTCCTGGAAATCAGCATAAGGTCTTCCCGGTATATGAAATTCATACATAGGAATGTCTGAAAGGAATTTTGTGGAATTTGGTGGTTATTAGCTAATCTGAAGATGGGAGTGTCTGTAGTCTGCACATGGAACTTTTTCCTTTTAATTTATTGACACTGGTTTCTTGAGGAAATGGATCTTATACAGACATACTTTTTTTATTATGTATCATCCTCTTACTGTCTATTGATTCTTTTGTAAAAATTTGAAGCCAGCTGCATTT